>PVJX010000143.1:150347-330347 GCA_004027295.1 Dolichotis patagonum
CTAACACCTCCCACCTACCGCCTCCCACCTCCCACCTCCCACCTCCCACCTCCCACCTCCCACCTCCCACCATTTTGCCTATCACCAGCACCTGGCAGCTACCAATCTCTTTGCTGTTTTTTTATTAACTTGCCTTTTCTGGAAACTTCATGTGATTGAAATCATACACTATGTGACTTTTTGTGTCTGTTTTCTTACACAGGGTATATTTAGATGCATCTACGTTATAGTCTGTATTGTATCGCACTCGTTGAATGGCTAAATAGTATTCCATTGTGGAGGTACAAGAGCTACAATTTACTCATATGCCAGTTGATGGACATTTGTCTGCTATGGTGTGGATATGACTCATCTCCTAAGGGTTCATGTGTTGGGGCATGGTCCTCACTATGGCAATGTTCCGTTGATGGAACCATGAAGATGTGAGTTCTTGTAGGAAGTCTTTTGGTCAGTGGGAGAGCTGCTGTCTTACTTTACTGGATGTCTGTTGGGGTGTGACTGCTTCCTCTCTCACACACACAACACCCACTGTTAGATTTGCATGACCGTTAGATTCTCATCCACCATTAGACTCTCACCAGAGGCCCATCAATGGGGCCAAGTGAACTTGGATGTTCAGCCTCTGGAACTGTGAGCTAAATACGTCTTTTGCCTTCATGAACTCACCTGTTTCAGGTATTTGTTTATAGTCATGAAAAGCAGACTAGCACATTGTCCATATGAAGAATGTTGCTGCTGTGCACTTCCGTGGATGTTTCTGTGGAAGGATGCTTTAAAATCCCTTTGGTAGACCAGGGATTTGGCTCAGTGACACAAGTGCCTGCCTGGCAAGCGCAACGTAGTGAGTTCGATCCCCAGGCACCAAAACAAAAAAGTCCCTTTGGTATATTCCTAGGAATGGGTTGCTGAATCATGTGGAAGGACTGTGTTTAACTTTGTTTTCCACACTGACTGGGGTTTTTATCATTTCTCCAGATGCGTGAGCACACACGCACATATACACACACACCAGACACACACACACACCCAGACACACACACACACACAAATACCACACACAGACACACACACACACACACACACACACACACACACACATACACACACACTATTGCCTACATTACTACCAACAATTCTTCTTCTTTTTAATAAACTCACAGTCAAAAGTGAGTATGGCATTGGACTTTTGTCTTGATTTGCATTCCCTCCTGACCTATGTTGCCGAGCATCTTTTCATGTACTCTTGGTCATTGATATACCAGCCTTAGAGAGACAGCTAATCAAGTCCTTTGTCTGACAGTATTTTAATTTTCTTGCTTGTCCTTTTATGGTCAACTTTTAAGAGTTGTTTGTCTATTGTGGAAACTGTACCCTTATTGAACATACTAGTTTCAAGCATTTTCTCTATTGATTGCAGACTTCCTTGAATCTGTCTCTTGATTCACAAAACACTGTAACCTTGTTATCCTTAGGTTTTTTGCATTTTGGGTGTCATACTTAAAAAAACTGTGCTCAAATGCAAGGTCTTGTATGTTTACACTTATATTCATTTGTAAAAAGTGTCATTTTACTCTTATACTGAGCATGTGAGATCCTATTAAGCTAGATTTTGTATATAATGGGAGGAAGGATGGGATTTAAATTTATTTGTTTTTTATGAATATCTAGTTACCCTAATATGATTTGTTGAAAGGACAGATTTTTCTCCATTGACTGCCTTTGATACTCTTCTCAAAATTCATATGGTCATATACATGAGGGTTTATATATCTGGCTCTCTATTCAATTCTGTTGGCCTAGGTCTGATTTTGTGCCATTACCATACTGTCTTGGATAATGTAGATATCCAGCAAGTTTTGAAATCAAGTAGTATGAGTTATCCAACTTTGGCATTTTAAAAATTGTTTTGGCTGTGTGGTTTCCCTTCATTTCCATGTGAATAACAGAATTAGCTTTTGTGGAAAAAAACACTACCATTTTGATACAGATTGAGTTGATTTTTTTTACGTTATTCCATTGCAGTTGGAGAATATATTCTGGAGAATATTAATGTTTATTAAATTCATTGGTCTTGTTTCATGCTCTAAGTGTAATCTGTCTGGAGACATACGATGTGCACTTGAGAAGAATGGGAGTCCTTCTGTTGTTGAGCGGGTGCTCTATAGATGTTTTCTAGGACAAACGTTTTTGTGTCTGCTGTCTTTTTGAAATTTCTGATTGGTGGAACAAAGAAAAAGGAATGCTTGAGCTATTTTGTCACAGCTAGTTTGGCACAGAAAGTTGCAAGGTAGTAGCCTTATCTATTGAAGATAAAGGAGTAACCGTGTGTTCCTATAGCTCAGGAATCAAATTTTGCTCTGTGATGCTCCTAAATTCTGGTTCCCATACCTTCCCTGTTGGTATCACTTAGATCCATAACTCTGACTCTGTTCAGTTGCCTTCATATTTCCTTCTTGTGTCTCCTCAATTTACTCTTGTTGGTAAAGCTCTGAAAAGCAATTCTGGCAACAGTAAACATTCTGGTTACTATAGTGAAAATAAGGAGGCAAATTAAGAGTTTGGTTCATGAAGTGGATGGGGGTCAGAGGGGAAATTTTCAGCCATTGAGAAATAAACCTCATATACACCACCATGTCATCTTCCCACATGGGCTTGCTGAGGCTCGTGGAGCTCTACAGCATCAATTTGTCCTCAACCTTCCTCTCAACATAATAGTTGGTGTCACCATGCATGGCTCTAAGAAAGTCTTCCATGAAGGTCTCTGAGGTTGCTTAACTGGGTTGCTCTGTCATAGCCAAATGGCCATACATCTGGGCACAAAGATGGAGAGAGCTGTAAAAATACTACTGCAACTCAGCAATCTGGGATGAGAAGTACAAGGCATGCCACCCACTTTGTGATGATTCCAAGTGGCTCTGGGCTTTCTTCTTCAGGTGGTACACACCAGCCACGTTAAGTTGCCATCACCCTCTTTTACCTGCAATTTTGGGTTTTACCACTGCCCTGTGACCACAGTAGATTTGCTCAGAAGTGCTTATAATAGAGAACATCTCTCAAGATTGGATGCTCACACTCTAGGTTCTGTTTCTCCAACTACTCTTATTTCCTCTCAAGTAAGGTTTTACAGATACTGGTGGCTTCTATAGTGCCAGTCCCACCCAGCAAGCTCTTAGCTATGCAGTGTGGTGGAAGGAGATTCTGAGGACTCAGTCTGAGGTCTCAGTCTGAGGTCTCAGTCTGATGGTGACAGTTCCCAAATCTAGGTTCTTCTTCTCTATATGCTCACCCAGTATTTGTGAGACGTCAAAAGATATGGCTAGGCACTCCAGTCACCATCTAGGAAGCTTCCCACTGGTAACCAGCTCAGGTCTGGGAAGCAACGGCCAGCCTTGCCCCTGAACACACTCCAACTGCCACTGGGGAGGCTTCCTACCACTGGTAGCCAGCGTGGGCTGGGAAAAGGAGCAGCCAGACCCACACTGGTGCACCCAGTGGCCACCACTGGGTCCCCATAGCCAGCACTGGCCAGAAGAACCAAACTGTCACTCTTCGGAGAAATTATAGCCAAGCCTTCCTTCCAGGCAGGAAGACCCTGAGACTCTACTACCCACTTGTCTGGAAGAACCCAGGAAAATGTCAAGATGAAGAAGGAAAAAGCAGTCTCTGGCCTCCAACTGTGCAGAGTAAGTCCAGATGTGAACATGGAAGAGACTGAGAATCACACACTGAAGTTGCTGAAGTGATGGCAACTGAAGTGAAGAAACAACTTGGTGAGGCTATATAAGAAATTAGAGCAGAAATACCATTTTAGGTAAAAGAAGAAATGAAAGACATAATAAAAGAAATGCTAAGCACCTCTAAAGAAGATACAGATAAAACAAATAGAGGAGTACAGAAAAATGAGAGAAACCTTGAATGAACAATATAAGAAAGATTTAGAAAGCATGAAATAGATTCAAAGAGATACCCAGGAAATTAAAAACGCCACCAAAAGCTGGGAAAACCACCTGAAAGAAACTGAAGGTAGACTTTCAGATCTTGAAGACAGGTCTGCAGCTTGTGCTTGTGAATGGAAAGATCTTTTAAAAATAATAAGGAACCAGGAAATAACAATTCAATGGCTGCAAGATGACCCCCCTCAATAACTTACAAATAAAAGGAGTCAGTGAAAAAGCACAGATCAACACAATTGACATAAGTGTCTATTTACAGAAGTAACAGTAAAATACTTCCCAAGCATAGGAAAAGGACAAGACCTATAGGTAAGTGAGGCATGTAGAATACCATCTAACCACAACTAAAATAAATCCACACCCAGATATATAATAATCAAGATCTCAGAAATTCAGCACAAGAACAGAATATTAAAAGCTGTTAGAGAAAAGAAACAGATCACCTATAAAGCAAAACCCATTAAAATCGTGATGGACTTCTCAACACAAACCATCAAGTCAAGAAGAGGCTGGAGTAGCATATCACAAGTCCTAAAATAACAAAAAAAAAACTTCCAAACCAGATTGATGTACCCTGCAAAACTATCTTTAAAAATTAATGGAAAAACAAGATACTTCCATTAAAAGGTACTTGTCCGTATAAATTACTGTACAATTATGGCAGTGGTCTAATATGGCAAAAGGCCAAAGTAAGAATGCTTCTTACTTCCTGCTTCTTCTTCAGCTCCAATTGCAGCTTCCTTTGCTGTTTGCATGCACAGAGAATTCCAATTGGTTCCTCACACGTCATCAATATCCGCCCCATGCACCACTTCCAATCAGAGGTCATATAACCCTCTGCCTCTCTATCTGGTTGAAGGAGACAGCCCAGTCGCCATGCGTTGTGTGCTACTTTTCACATCCTCAACTCCATAAACCTGTTCTTTTGTACTTTTTGCTTCACTATTGTGCCAGAATACTCTAACACCCATAACAAAGAACGACTGAAAGAATTCATCATCACCAAAACAACCCAACAAAGATTACTGAAGGACATTTTAGAGAGAGAGAAAAATGACCACAGTTCCAGGAACAGTGGAAGACAGGAATCACCCACCAGAGCAGACAACTGAATGGAAAGGAAAAGTAGGCAGCCGATGGCAGAAAAATAACAAGGCAGAGATGAGCCAGTGCGTGTTGGCTGTAACCATTAATGTAGATGGCCTCATTTACCAATAATAAGAAACACAAGCAGAGTGACCAGGAGACAGGATCCATCAATATGCTTTATACAAGAAACACATTTAACTCAAAAGAAAATTCCTAGAAAGTCAAAGGAGAGAGAACAATCTCTATGTGACAAGGAGCCAGAAAAATGTAGGGGTAGCTTGTCCATCAACTGTAGAATGGATAAGAAAGATGTGGCATTTTTACATAATGGGAAGATACCCAGCTATAAAGAAAAATAACTTCAAGGCTCTTGTAGGTAAATGGATGAAACCTGAGATCATGCTCATGGCTGAGACAGCTCAAAGTCACACGGGTGAACATTGTGCTGTCTCCCTAGCATAAAAAACTAAAGGAGTTAGTGGGATCCAAAATGTACAGTAGATATTGTGGAAGTGAAAGAGGAGGACATGTCTAAAAAGGGAAGGTAGTAGCTGTTGTTAATCTATTATTGTGTTTTGAAACCCTGTATTGTTTTCATTGTTCTGCTTAATTTGGTTTTATTCTGGGTTTTTTTGTTTGATTTTATTAAATTTCATGCCATGGACAGCTATTTCAAAGATAACAAAATATATTGTGGTAGCCATTATTGATTTCCTATTATCTTGTTTTGAAGTCCAGTAGTGCTCTCATTGTTTTATTGTGATTGATTTTATTATATTTTATTTTCTTTGATTTTATTATATCTGATGGTATAGGCAGCTACTTTGAAGATAACAAGAGGCAATTATAGTAGCCACTATGATTTTCCTATTACCTGGTTTTGAAGTCCTGTATTGCTTTATTGTTTTGTTGTGATTGGTTTTATTCTATTCTGTTTTATTTGATTTTATTGTCCCTGATGACATGGATAGTTATTTTGAAGAAAACAAGGTAACCATTATTGATTTCCTTTTATCTTGTTTTGAAGTCCTGTACCACATTCATTGTTTTGTTTTGATTGACTCTTTTTTATTTTGTTTGGTTTTAGTCTCTTAAAAATTTGAAAAGAAGAAAAAATATGACTGCTAAAGTTTATAAATATATGTATTCATGTGATCATAGCACAAATGTAAAAAAATAACAATTACTTGGTCATATCTCCCTTCAAAAGGCTACTTTCAAGTAAGAGACAAATGCATAGCTTATTTAAGCACGTACCTTGTCATTACTGCAGAATAAACTTAGCCTCACTGACAAAGATGAGTTTTGCATGAAGGGAACTCTTTGTTCAGCATTCTGCACTGCCATGCTTGTGGTGAAATATATGGTATACTATTTGTGAATTGATTATTGGATGGCAACTTATACCTTATAAGACCTGCAGGCTTTTCCCCTCTCATTTCCATTTCATCTTTTTCTGGTATTCTCTGTCACCAGGATGCTCCCACCCCATCCTGCAGTGTGGTGCAGGCCTTCTCAGCCTCTTCTACCTGCAGCAGACTCTAGTCTGCTCCTCTGTCTGGGAAATTCTGAAGGTGTCTCAAGGATAGGTGGCCATTAGTCAAGAAGCCTCTTTTGATTTTCTTTGACCTCTATTTCTTTAAACTCACTTGAAGGGGACCTGGTTCTCTTCTGTCAGAAAAGTAACTGTGACATCCTTGCAATGAACTAGCATTATCCTTCCTTATTATTAGGGACCAGTGGCCAACTCTCACACCCATGGTGTGGCATCAGACCTCCCTTATGCCTGCCTCACAACAGGTGTCTACAGGCTGCTGGGTCAGTCACCTGACAGTGTGTACTTGGAGCCCCAGGAGCTAGTCAGCCTCCCTTGACTTCATGATAACAACTGTCCCCAGGATGGGCTTGGAGCCACCTTCCTACCATACCTTCCTGCATGCTTCCAGTAAAGGCACATGTGCCTGTGTGTGTGTGAGTATGTGCATATCTGTGTATGAGTGTATATCTTTATGCACGTATGTAGTATGATTTCAGTTCATGTGTGTATGAGTGCTTGCAGGTGTTCATGCATGTGAAGCTGTGTACATGTGAATGTTTGTGAGTGTACGCACGTATGTTTGTGTACATGTGAGTTACATGTGTATATGTGTCAATGTATGACTGCATGTGAGAATGCACATGTATATAGGAGTGCACATATGACCATGTGAATGTGCGTATATATATATGTACATGTGTGTGTCTGTGTAAGTGAGTGTGTGCATGTCTATGAGTGGATATACATATTTGTGTGGATGTGTGTGTGTGCAGCTATGGAAGAATGTATGTTAGTGCATATGTGTGAGTATGCGCACATATGTGTATGTGTGTACAGGTGTATACGGATATGTACACATATGTGTATGCACATGACTTTGTTAGAGCTGGGACTGCACCAAGGTAAGTGAAGTACTCATTCCAGATATAGAATTTAAAACATCACAAAACTTAAGTCATTAAGATAAATAATGTTCTCGGCATATTTTGCAAAACAAAGGGAAATTAATGCCCCAAATGCCAGATGAGTGAAATGACACAGCTCTAAAGGACTGCTGGATCTGAATCTGCCCAGTCTCCCTGGCCTCCCCTGTCTCTGGGTGTCGGGCCTTAAGACTTTACAAAGCGGGCAGCGGGCCTAAGGCCATGGCTCACCAGCTGATATTTAAAAACCGCATTAAATTATTTCTTGTGTCACTTAGTGAGGGTCATTCGGTTCCCCCTTAACGTAGACCCTCAGTTCTCCACAGTTAGTATGGATAGCGTCTCCAGGGAGCCCTGCCTTTGGCCAGCTGCATTCGAACCCCTTCAGATGGGCCTTCTCTCCAAGTTCTTGACTCTGCTCCAGGTTCCACTGGCCTTGGAAAGTGGGGGTTCCATCTACCTTGAAATCAGCAGTTAGGGCTTGGTGCCAACCAGACGCAGGCCCACTGGAGTGCACCATGCAAACGACAGGATCTGAGAGGCAGTTTCCAAGGGCTGTTCCGGGGTGTCTCTGTGCAGAAGTGAGTTCTGTGCAGTCAGGAGGGAAGGTGGGAGACTCCCCTGAGTCTGTCGCAGGGATCCAGCAGGAGGAAATGGTGGCCTGGAGGAGTGTGGTAATGATGGTGGAGTTGGGGGCAGAGAAGAGGGAAGACGGGGTAGGGGTAAATTTGGAGGTGGAGTCTATAAGACTTACACCTGGTGTTAATAATGTGAGGCTCTGGGGAAGCTGTCCATTTTGACATCTTGACACCGATTACTGGTGTAGCCCTGAACTTTTCCCTTTCTTTTGTTCACTCTCATTCTCATCTCCCATCTTAGTTCCTTTCCTCTTATTTCAAGATGGATGCTACATCACTGTTCTGTAAGAGGCCAGCTAGATAGGGCCTAGGTCAGAAACTATTTCAAAGCATATGATTTGTCTCTAGGGTCCAAAGGGCACTAGAAAGACCATTCCGTATTTCCTGCTGGGAGCTAGTCCCGCTCAAGCCCGCAGGGCGAGCACAGAGGAGGAGGTGCTCCACTCACAGAGCCCCTGAAAGAATTCCAGTGCTTTCAGAGCTGGCTGAGTGCCTCACACAGGCAGAGGTGATCCTGGAAACAATGTTTTAAACCAAATACAATAAAAAATAAATGCATTCATAGGCTGAATAATTCAGATGCTAACAACTCAGCTGTGAGGACTTTGGATCATGGCAGAGGGAATTTTAACCAGGAGTGGTGGGGCTGGCCTTGTTCTGTAGAGCACGCTAATGCGGCGAATACCCTCGATTGCTGGAGACTTGGTACTTGATATCCTGGCCGGGGGCTGTGTGGATGAGTACCATGCTGGATGGGGAGTCCCCACACCGCCTGCTTGTTCTTTAAATAACAGCTATATACCCACAAAACCCAGGATGAGCCGAGCTCCAGCCTCCCCGGACATCACTTACGTGGTAACAAAGAAGAGGGAAGGAGGGAAGCGGGGCCCCCGAGTCAAGGGCAATTTAACCCAAAAGAAGGATAGCTGCACCCTGCGATCCTTTGAAAAAATTAGAAAATGCTGACAACCGTATTTTCGCCTAGTATTTTCAACTGCTGAAGCTTCCAGGGAGAAATATTCACCATGATATTTGAATTGCTCTGGAGCCTCACAAAATTGAAACAAAAGTCTACTGAGTCAAATAAATGTCCCTGCCGATTCAGCCACACAGACACAGCAAACAAACAGTTCTCCAGCTGGCGCTTGGCTGTCAGGGAGGAGCCAAGACGGTGACAGATGGGGAAAGTCCCCCACCAGTGTGCCAGAAGCAGATCTACAATAGCATTCCCACCACACCCAGGCCAACAGCCGCATATTTACACCTCAGCCTTCCAGGAACTCCACGAAGAAGCAAGAGCTAACAGAGCTCATTCCGTAAACAGCAAACAGCTTCCAAATTAGAAAGAACGTCATCACAGTAATCTTATCACTTAGTATAGAAACTGCAATTTGTGCATCTCTCTGTCCTTTCTCTCCCACTGTCTTCCCTTCCTCTCTGGTTTGTATCTTCACCCTTCCATCCTTCTACTGCTTTCTTCCTGCCTTCCTTCCCTCTTACTTCCCCTCTCTTTCTTCCTTCTTGCCTATCTCCCTCTTTTACTCTTCCACTTTCCTTTCTTCCTTCCTCCCTCCCTTTCCCTTTCTTCCTTCTTTCCCCTTCTTTCTTTTTCCTTCCTCCGTCCTTCTTCCTTTTTCCTTCAGCACATAGTACAGAGATCCGTACAACTCCGAAGAGACAACAAAGATGAAGGGAGCAGCTGTAAGCTTCCTGCAGCAGAGCCGCTCTCCTGATGAATAATGCTGCTGTCATAACAGCGGGGATAATTTAATACTGGCACTTAGCAACGTGATAAATAGCTTGTCAGACAGGGCAGCAACAGAGTCGACTGAACTGTCCATGACAAGTTCTGAAATATTAATCTTCTGGTAGACAGAGGCTGTGTAAGGAGGGAGATACAGGAAGACCACTTGTGGGAGGGATCCAAATACACACAGATGCA
This sequence comes from Dolichotis patagonum, assembly GCA_004027295.1. Taxonomy (NCBI): domain Eukaryota; kingdom Metazoa; phylum Chordata; class Mammalia; order Rodentia; family Caviidae; genus Dolichotis; species Dolichotis patagonum. The sequence goes on from PVJX010000143.1 coordinate 160,430, forward strand.
GCATAATTTTCAACACAAAGTTTTGTCCTTTTGCTTAATGTCATCTGTGAAGCAATGCCTAAAAGGTTAAATGTGTTCTACTCTCGAGTACATGATTGAAGTTTTTTAAACAATCAAAGAAATGTTAGCTTTTAGGTATGCAGCTAGGTCTGTATTTCCTTTTCTTCCTTCCTCAAATTTGTTTGGAATCATGGAGATTTGATTTAAAAGTACAATGCTTGAGTTTTAAATACCTTGCTATAAGGCTGAACTAATATACCACCTGTTTCCTAGTAAAAACCCTGGGCTATGAAAGGATATATAGTCTTTATAAGTCTTATATATAAGAAAGTTAGCAAACATTTATACAGTTTGATCAGTTAAATAAAGCACATGAATTTCTATCTTATACATTTTAATCTAATACTGATAAAGTAGTTTTATTTACTAATTATTTACATAGATATAAATAATTACACAATTAAATTTTTCTTACAGGAAATGAAACTTTACCTGTTGGACATATTTGCAGTCAAGTGGGATTCAGGAGGATGGGAGTAGAATAGAGTTTGAAACAAAATTGTTTGCAGTTTACTTCTTCCCACAAAGGGATTTAATATGACCCCAAGAATACCTATGATAAAAACTGAAATGTAAAAGTTAAGCATGTATTAAAAGAGGAAACAAACAAGCATATTTTACCATATATTTCCCATTTTTTATGTATGTCATACAGTTTTCTTCTCCCACAAAGACATTTGAAGGCATAAATACGAATATGAAAATCGATATAAAGAAATAAATTGTATGGAAGGAGAGCCGGCAATTTCTAAAAGACTAGTAGATGATTTGAGGGGCTTAGAAGGGTAGAAGTGCCCAGCCCAGCCTTGAATGGTGTGACTCGCCCCTAAAGTCCAGCCTGGCCTCCCAGGAGCTCCAGCTAAAGCCCCACACTCAGCTACAGGAATGTTTCCAAAACAGCTGATGTCTCCACCATGTCTAAATATCAAGAAAGCAGTTATTTCATATAAACATGCATTTATCTGAGAGTCATTTCAGATGGTTTCACAAGCCTTTGTGCTGCCGTTTGAGACATCCCCTTGCTGGCACCGAGGCCGTAGGTGCAGAGCAGGAAGACAGCCGGACGCATCCTTTCTTGCTCGTTGAGTGTCCTCTTATCAATACAGTGGTGATGCTTTTGGTACAGGTGAATAGAATCCTGCCCTCCAACTGTGGAGAAAAGAAGTACGTGCCCAGGCTTCCAAACTGGGTCTCTCAGATGAGAGCTGATATCCACCTCTCTTATTCTTGGCACATCATCCTATTTTAATTTCACAAATCCAGATGAGATGAATATAAAATTTTTGGATATTGGCTAATTATCTGCTCTCTATAGAGGAATGTAATGTGCAATTTGCCTCTTCCTATTTAGCGCTTTATTTGATTCTCCTACCAATTACTGTTGCACAGAATCGATTCCCAAGGTACCAATTTCTCAGAATGACTGACAGGGGGTGCTGCTTCTGTAAGTACCAATTGACCTAGGTGGATACATTAGCATACATAGCGGGGCTTTGGAAAACTCTCCGTGGCTGCCAGTTCTGCAGTAGAAGAAGCAGGCAGAGCAGTGAGGACTCCTCAAGAGGCCCTGTGCCCCTCCAGCCTGCAGTGTCAAGGTAGAGACAGGGCAGCAGGACTCCTGTACCTGAGGCCATGCTGGCAAAGGACCAGACTCCAGGAGGCATCTTCCAATCTCCGAAATCTCTGTTGTCCTCCAGTCAATGCACAAGAAGAGATAGCACTGCCATGCGACCCATGGAAATGTCTCTATTCCTCAAGATGCTTAAAGGGACTTGAGGGGCTGCTTGCTAGAGTCCTGCAGAGTGAGTCCTCAGCCTCTGGATGGACACATTTAAGCTTGCTGCTTACGTGTGTTGGGAAAGATATTCATGAACAGTTGTACAATACTTCCTAGACTTGTTGGGGGGATGTTGCAGATGCAAGGTTTGAATTTCATTTCCAAGAATGAAATGTAATTTAATGAGTCCCTTAAATTACAAAAATAACTGTATCTGCTATTTTTAGTTTACACACCTCACAAGAGACTTTATCAGTGTCTTTGAAAAGAGTATGCAATTATATGTGCTTTAGATTTTATTTCTTTCTTCCAGAGAGAAGGAAAATATTTGCGACAACCTCTCTAGCAACATTATACCATACTGCACAGGAATATGTTAGATGTAAATCAGAAAAAAAAAAATACACGGCTTACTTTTGATTGGGGCACCAGCCAACAAAACGTAAGTTTGGACATTTTGTAGGAGGCATTCCGCAAGATTAGGCTCAGAAGAATTACGCTGGTTGGTTCCGACCTAAATATATCCTGACTCTTCTATACCTTTTATAGATATGGATGTCATTGAAAGCCAGAAGCTGATAAAGTGAATGAAAAATGAGGCTGTGGTATCGACTTGTCAAATGATTTCATTGCAAGGGAAGATTAGAATGCTTGGCAAGGAAGTTGGGTCCCAAATCACCAATTCTGATGATATTAATTGCCCCTGATCTAGGAAGCTGGTGCAAATAATTCTGTCAAAAGATTTACTGGGCAACATTCAATGCTATTTACTGATAAATGATGGGGCACTTCATTAGCTAATGTTGAAAAATCACGGTAGACATAACAGAATTATTAGGGCTTGTATAGAAATCCTATTCTATAATGAGTTATTACTTTAAAATAATAGCAGCAATATGTTACAATTAACCACTCTGAAAAAGAGCTTTCCACAAGAAAGGTGTCAGCGTTTGAGTGATCCCCTGAACTGCTGCTCCTTACAAATGAATTCTACTGGCTCCCATCCATCAAAACTCCACTTGCATTAACTAATTAAAGGACCCAATGAAGTCACAGAGCCTGCAACGCGTTCTGTTACTGTGAGCTATAAACCAAAGCAGTGGGGCCAGGGAGGGTGTGCTCAGGTTTTCTTTAGTTTACTTTTTGCACCTGTGGTAATGCCAGTGGCTGCTGGCTCCACAGGTCTCGTTATTGTGATGCTGGTGGGCGTCATCAGGTAAGTGGCTGGAAACACAAGCCCCTCCTGCCCTCCCACTCCACGTCACTTTCCTAAGAGCTGGATGACGCAGGCTGCCGGTGGGAGTACTTGTGCTAGACCTTGATGTCTGTGCAGCAATGAACTCCATTTCAGTTTTGCTTTTGGTTTTGCTCTGACTTATTTCTCCAAACAAACCAAGGGTAGTGCACACCTATAATCCCAGCGCTCCGGGAGGCTAAGGCAGGAAGAGTGTGAAGTTCAAGCCCAGCCTGAACAGCTCAGCCACTCAGCTAGATCCCGTCTCAAAATAAAAGAGGAAAAAGGGCTGGGGTGTAATTCAGTGTGAATACCTGGGTTCAATCCTCCACACTGCAAATACAGTAAGTAAGGTACAAAGTTGGGCAAGAAACGAGTGAAGGGATTGAAAATCACTTTTTCTTTCCGACAAAGGGATTTCCATCCTCTGGTGTACAAAGACGTTCAGTATTTTTTATGTGGGATTATTTAAGTCTATACATTTGACCCCTTATTTCAAAATGGAGCTCAAAGGGATGGACTCAAGACCCACAGCCTTCCTGAGGTCAGCCTAGAGGCCGACCTAGCAGGGCGTGAACCCACCTGTGGCCCCAAGGCCCACTCCGTTTTCTCTACTTGGCTTTCACTTTCCCAAGACAGTGTTATTCGTGACATAAAATCTTGTGCTTTTATTGTTAGAAGTTTAATTTTGAAATCCAAGCAACAAGACCAGTGTTTACTCAGGAAATACCAATGCTTTCTCTTGTCTGAACATAACAGTCTCCTTCACGGACATTTCTGATCTGTCAAAGACCCCAGGGAAAGAACAAAGAAGGCTTTTAGAGAGGATATATTTTCAGTTGCTTCATATCAAACTGATTTGACAAGGACAGCATGTTTGTCCCTGGTTAGCAAGATTGGAGCTTGTATGTGACGTCTAAATTGATTTGATTCCTAACACCCTTATCTTAAAATGTTTAGGAATAGGAAAGTTTTATGATTTATTACTGATGGCCATAAAATCTCCTGATGACAAAATGTAACTGCAACACATGCTTGTTAATCGCATCTTCTGGGTTGCCTCTGATATACTTAAAATTGTTACTACTTTTGAAACAGTGGAAGTTAATAATTGACATGTTGATTTATACCTGATATTAAGCACAAGGGATTGTATGATTTGTTTTGAAAGTGAATCTGTGTAACAAAAAGGAGTCAGGTCCACTGTACTTACAGAAAGGAGTCATTTAAGCAGTAACTATCACCAAACCAGTGGAGAGAGCAATAGAATGTAAAGATTTCTAAAATAATAAACTTGTGTAAAAATTCACTCTGCCAGGAGTTAGTACATATGACTGTATTAATACATACTCTACTAATTGTCCAAAGTAAACTTAGAAAATATAAATTACTATTTTCTTCTTTCACATGACTGGAAAATCACATGAGGCAATCTAATGAGGCAGGTTCCACCTCCCTAATTATGAGCATGTCTTTGAGTGGGGGTTCCCTGTGCAGAATGTCAAAGAGAATATGGAATTTTGATTTAAGACAATAACTAAAAACACCTTCTAGGAAGGTACTGCTTGCCTGGTAACTTTCTTCAAAACTGCAGTTATTAAATTGTGTGTAACTTTTGCCTGAAGATGCTTTAAGGAATTGGCACTTTCCTCAATCTGCTTAGCCTTTGCCCTGCTTTGGGCAGAAGCCTCTTTAGGTCCACAGAAAGGTCAGAGGTCAGCATCACTGCGGGTGACACTTGATGTCAGGCTGCCAGAAAAGCTGGGTTTCTCAAGGCAAAGTGTCTTCTTCCCCATCGCCAGAGAAGGGTCTTCTTGGGATGTCACAGAGGGATTTCCTTCCTACAAGGTGCCTTGCTTTTGCTCAAAACATTCTACCTAAAAGAAGGTTCAACTGTAGAAAAGCTCTGGTCTTTGCTACTTCCCCATTTGTTTGAAAAAGAATAATGAGTTTAATGACGGATTGATTATATTGAAATGAGTGATTTTTCAATTTAATGATGAGGAAATCTCACTGAACCTTAGAGATGTATAAATGACCTGAACAATCAGCTGTCTGTTTCTGGGCCAAAGGTAGGATTTAGAATGGAATGAGAGAAAAGCTAAGTTTACAAAGGGACAGATGAAGGGAGAGACAGGCGGGTGGCTTGTGGCTGTCTGCTTTGTCTAAACACCTCTGCGTCTGGACAGGGGAAGCCCAGGCTTTCAGAGAGCAGGCGTAAAGACAGGGCTAAGCCTTGGCCGTGTGCCCTGTCAGACTGGCAGAGGGCACGCCATCAAGTCACAGTCCATCTCTACCATGCTTCTGGATGTCCACGTCAGCCCAGTCTACAAGGCGGAACGTGAGAGGAGATTACATTTCCAACGTTACCTAAGGCTGTATAATCAATGCTCATGCCAGGCCTTTCGAGGAACCCAGTGGGCTTCTGGTATTGTCATTCTCCAGCCAGGAAGGTAGCTTGGGCCCCGGTTGGTGGCGAACACGGACTTAGCCTGGAGGAAGACCATCACCAGGTCTCCCTCTGAATCCCTTGGTGGCTGTTGACATGGCAACCCCAGGCTGACTTTGAAACAGCTTGATGCTGGGGGTGTGCTGACTTGATGCATTGTATTTATTGATAGCTGGTCTACGTACTGTGCTTAACTAGACATATAACACTGACTGGGTCCCTTTCAAGCAGCATCTGGTTAATATAATATGGTCCTATAATTCATTTTTAACTTCCCTTAATTGTTGCAGTCATTTCACCATTTCAAATATTAGGTATCTGAGGAAAGGCCCAGTGATTCTTCTGCTTAGCCTATGCACCCCAGCCTGGGTGGAGGCGGTGCTAATCTAATTAGAAAGGTAGCCGAGCTGAACGGAGGCATTTTCTCATACTTAGCATTCACCAGTTAGGTCCCAGCAGATGTGCTGTGAAATTAATTTCCTCTGGTGTAACCAGAAACTCTCTGTTATGCAATTTCCATTTCACAGATGATAACCTATTATCACTTTATTCAAGGAAATGTGTTAATAGCCACAAGGAAAATTGAATTATTCATATTTGCTCATTTCTATTCTGAAGCAAGCGCCTCTCTTTTCATGCATTGGGAGAAGGCTAATGTAAACATGACCAGATCCTTGTAAATTGGCTTGTAGAAGAGGCTGTTAGCATACTGCCTGGGGACCGTTCCAGGATGGGGCATGACTGATACTGGCTCACTGCAGCATGTGGGAGGCAGGCTGCTACCAGGTGGTGACGGGAGCTGATGGGAGCCAGGTCAAACACGTCAGCTGTTAATGCAGAACTTCAGCAGCGTTGGAATACAGTAGACACGGAAGCAAACGTTATGTAACAAGTGGCTGTGGCTTCCCGGGTTGGGAGGGCCTCCTTGGCTGCCACGCAGCTTGAGAAGCAAAGGGGAACTCAGTGTGAGAGAAGGGACGCTGTCCTGGGCTTGGGGTGAGCCTCCCCTTTCAAGCCCCACGTCCCTCACTGACCACAGCCTCCCTTTGGCCAAAAGATGTTCAGGGAGCATCAAAGCAATGTGACGCATTTTTACAGAAAGTGCTTGGGACCTAGGATCAGGGAACCAAGCTCTGGGTCCTGCCAAAGAGATGTACTTAAGCTCCCTGCAAACAGACAACCCAGCGGCTCCTTCAAGATCCCCAGCTCTGCAACCTGCAGTTTCTTGTGACTGATTACAGTAGGATTAGAATTGTTACCAGAGACCAGACGTCCAGGTCCTTGTCCTGCAATTGTTCCCATCTTCCGCAAGTCTTCCCGACTCCTAGCTGTCTTCACTTCTAAAAGAGAGAGGAGACTCTGCACCAGGGCAAGAACACCCCACATTGCCGCCACCCCGTTCCCTTTGCGGACGTCAAAAGGGATCAGCAAAGCCACACTTCCCCTACTTCCTTCTCCCATCTTCCTTCCCAGGCACTGAGCTGAGTCTCCTTCACTGACTTCTTCTCCTGGTCTCTTCACAAAACCATCTACGACCCAAAGCAAAGGCCCAAACACCAACCCATTCTCCAGGAAGACAGTGCAAGAGGGGCCTAGTAAACTGTCTGTGCAGGTGTCTTCCTGACCTTCCTTTCAGACCGACTCAGCTCAGAATGCCCTTGTCCTTACTACCTCCATCACCTGCGTTTCCTCAGCCGTGACAGGAGGCTGATGTGATGAGGCTCACTTCGTTTACCCTACCTGAGGACAGCCGAGCAGAGATAGGTTTCCTGGCCGCCAGGGCCAAATGCTACACATGGACCCCGAAGCAGTGAGCACGAGGATGGCTGAAAGCTGCAGCGGAGGAGACAAGTAAGCAGTTCCGCGGTCAGCCGGCTGGGACAGCTTGGGACAGAGCTGGCCTTCCATGGCTTTCATTCCAAGGGCCAGCAGAACACTCAGAGGGTCCTTCCCACCAAGCAGTAGAGTCGCGGGTCATAGCAACACTGGGGTGGAACAGGACACCCAGCTAGCTTAGCAAAGAGCTCGGGTGGGGGGACGTTCTTGGAGCAGGGTGGTAACAGCCACTGTCTGAGAGACCTGGATGTCACCAAGAAAGACGGAGGAAGAGTTAGGAGAAAAGGTCACTGGCAGTAAGTGGGGGGGGCACTTGCTCGAGACAGGATACTAGGGTTCCCGATCATTTACTCTGTGACCCTCACAAAGCACAGCTTTGAGTACCAGAGATGGGGTGCTCAGGACAGCTTCTGGGAAGAGCTGGTATTCCAGCTGACCCTCCAGTAAAGAGGAGTCGTGAGAATTCATGAGAATATGCTCAGACCTGTAAGCATGAATCCACGCTTGAGCAGTGAAAGTGTGACAGAACTGTTGACTCGGAGACCACACCACTTTCTGCAGTCCTGAGCTCAAGGACTCCCCTCCGCTCCCCTTTGTAAGGGCGACCACCTCTCACAGGGTACTTGGCATGCTGTGGTCTTTAGAACTTTCTTCTGCTTTTCAAAAATTAATATTCTTCTCATTCTGAGGCGTGATTATTCCAGAGACCATAAAAATAAAGAGGAAGCTTTTTGGAGATCATAAAAATAAAGGAAAACATTGACATCACACACTGTAGATATAATTCCTTTCATGCGTGTACTTTGTTGGCATATTCAAACAAAAGAATCCTAAACATATTAATACAAGTATGTGTATTCTGATCAAACTTTAGTTTTGAGGTACTTAGGAACATAGTTATTTTTAGAGCAGGAGAGATAAAGTCTTTTTATACTTCGAGTTTTTTCAAATGCCTCCCAGATCCTTTCTTCATGGAGATTTATGAACAAAATATCTAAATAAAGATACTTTATCACTGACACTGATTTTTAATATTATTTAAATTCATAGTTTACTAATATGTGCAAGATTTTATTTAGATATATGAAGCAAATTACTGTAATTTACAATATAAAATGCTTTGATAAAATAAAGACCCTGATTTTACTCTCAGTATGTAGCCATAATACTACCTCATGTTTTTAGGTGAACATTTTCTATGGAGGCAATTCACATGCAGTTGTAAAAATTGATATAGAGAGGATATAAATACCGTTCACTCATTGTCTCTGTAGGCTAACACCCCATAGTACTATGGGGTAATATTGCCATAAGGAAAAAAGTTAACCTGCTGCAATTTATTAGTTATTTTCAGATTTTTGCAGTCTTGTATGTGCTTTGTGTCTTTGCATTATGTGTGTATATGGGTGTGTGCTTAGTTTTGTGTGTGCAGTTTGTCAGATGGGCAGATTCCTGTATCTAACCACAATCAAAATCATTTTGTATTCTGACAGCACAAGGACATGTTAGATTGAGTTTTGTAAGCATATCAACCCTTGCCTTCACTCCTGCCATGCTCCAACCCTTGGCTACCCTGTTTTATCTCTATGTCAATTCTTTTATGAAAGAGTCTGCAAATCATGGAGACTTTTTTGGATTCACATATTTTATGCAACACAATTCTCTTTAAACCTGTCCATTGGGTGCATCAATAATTCCTTTTGATTGCTGTATAATATTTCAAGATAAGATGAAATACACAGTTCCTGTATTCTGATCAGAATACATGAATCATTCTGATCTTCAGAATACACAGAATCATTCAGTTGTTGTACAGCACCAAAGTTGTTTCCAGCGTGGAGCTATGGTACGTGGAATGACTGTGAACACTCTTGTGCAGAGTTTATATAAATATGTTTGCTTTTCCTAGGACAAATGCTGAGAGGTTCAATTTCAATGCTGGTGCATGTGTAAATTTTTTATGAGACAGGCAAGCTTTTTCCCAGAGTGGCGACACCGTTTTGCATTATAGCAGCGATGTTTGAAAGATCCAGCGTGGCCAAGCTTGAGAAGTTTGCTTTGGCAGCCTTTCTCATTTGGCTCCTCTGGTGTTATGATATTGTATGAGATTCTAATTTGCACTCCCCTTATGGATAATGATCCCGAACAACCCCTCATGTGCTTCCTGACTTCTGTGTATCTTTGGTGAAATTTCTATTCACTTTCTTAATTGTATATTTTGGTGTTTCACTCTTTGAGATTTAAAACATTCTTATACATTGCAGAGATTAGTTTTTCTAGTGACTGGCAAATATATATTTCCCAAAGTATTATCTTTTCATCATCTTAACTGGGATTTTAACAGAGCAATTTATCTAAATGTGTTAGGGTCTAATTTACCAAGTTTGTTTCAATGCATCATGCTTTTTTATTTAAGTCTAAGGACTAGTCCTGGATGTAGGAAATTTTCTCTATTGTTTTTGTGAATGTTTTCGACTTTCAAGTCCATTTGAGTTAATTTTGATCTAAGATGGGACATTAAGTTTTAAGGTAATTTTTGCTTCTTCTTTGCTCATTAATGTCTAGTTCTGCTCCATTGTTGAAATGGATACATTTGAATCTTTGTCAAACTGCAGTCTAGCATATTTGTGGGCTCTAACTTTGAATTTTTTATTCTGTCCCATTGAACTGTGAACAACATATACCACATTGCTCTCCATTGCTGTCACTACGTAGCAGGATTTTAACAGTGAAAATAACACATAGCATGTTATTTTTACCTGTAAAGATTATTTCTGCTATTGTAAGGTCTATATTTCCTGACGATATTTTGGAATAAACTTATTTTATGTTTATGAGTTGTCTTTCAGGGGTTTCCTTGGGAATTGCGTTAAACACAAAGACTAGGTTGGGAATAATTGATTTGTTTCTGTGTTGAAGCTTTCAATCCATAAATTCAATGTGTTCCTTCATTTATGTAGACTTTTGATTGATTTCATTAGCATTTGATAATTTTTAGAATCCAGAACATGTACCTATGCATGTATTTACTCCTATGTGCTTAATTTTCTTTGGAACAATGATATATGACAATTGTTTAAAAGTGCTGTTTCCACATATTCAATGTTAGTGTGTAGAAAAGTGATGTATTTTGCATGTTGCTCTCATAGTCTGCAGCCATACCAAAATCACACTGCATTCACATATAGTAAAGACCATTATATTCTCATGGAAATCATACCCTTATGTACCTTAGGTAATAGTTCCCTTTGTTTCTGATTTTTTTATTTAGCTTTTACTTTAAAGCCTACTGTGTCTCATATCAATTTGGCCATGTCTTATGTGTTATGTGTGTGTTTGCAAGGGATATTGGGATGTTTATTCCTGTTATCATTTTAGTTTCATGTTATCTTTGTCATTGAATTTGTATTGAGTTTCTCGTAAGAGCACCGTGTTGGTTGGTTGCGTGTGTTTGCTGGTTTGTTTGTTGGGGTACTCTGACCACCACTGCTTATTTGATACCACTTATGTGATTTACCACAGGGTTCTGCTTTCCTTACGTCTTAAGTCTCCCATTTCTCTCGATTGCATTAGTAACCCTTTTTCTTTTTTCTTTTTGTCTGTATGTTACTTCGTTTTGTTAGAGGACACGTATCTTATTTATTTGCAGAATTTAATAATGCGCTGCTTGTTTTACTTAGTGGTGGCTCTGGGCACTCTATCACTCCCATTTCATTGCTCTAGGTGAAGCAGATTAACTTTCTGTCATGGAGGTCCTTTACCATCCCTTTCCTCAGACTGTTGTCTTCACTACCAAGCAGCAGGATAACTTTGTGGCAATCATCAGTATGACTTGGCAGACCCACACTGAGCAGGAGCTGCTCTATGCACCAGCATTCGTACCCTTTGTTTTGCTCCTCCTTCCCTTCAGCACTCTCAGCTTCTTTCTTTTGCCTTTTCCATCTGTCTTTTAGACATCATCAAGGCATTCTTTAAGGAATAAAGTGTCTGTATCTTATCTTCTCTTTCAGTTGGCACCTAGAAATATATGCCATTTCCTCTAGGCTGTAAAGGGGGGCAAAAGGAAGTATGCCAGGTGGCTTCTCATTGCTCTTTGTGTACATCAGGACAAAGGTCTTCCTCGTGCCGTGCCACTAGATGGAGCCTCCTAAACTCAGCGGGTGTGTCGTGGTGGCCCCCGCTGTACCTTATGAACCCTAGTATCCCTGTGTGAGGAAGGAAGAGTCTCACGCCTGTGGACTCCTGATCCCACCCCTGGCTGGCATGAGATCTCCTACTTCATTGTAAGACTCCTGGTGCCTGCTGAGGAGCCTTATGCCCACCAGGTAAGAGAAGCCACTGAGCATGACACGGTCCCTGCCTGAGACTGGCCTGGGCTCACGTGGATTCCCATTCAGTCCTCCCTGTCTGCTTTCTTTCACTGGAGAGAATACAATTTGTTTTAAAAAACATCTTTGTCTTACCAATGTTATCAGTTTCCCACAGATTCTCCTCTTGCTTAGTGGGTACCACCAAATCAAGCTTTCATCCTTCACCCTTTCCTTAGCAGGCTCACAGGAGTACACAATGATATGGTCTCCTGGACAACGAGTGCAGTGGAACTTCCACTGTGCAGGCAAAGGGTAACCAGGCATTTTTCAAGCTCCGCAGGTTACTCAGAGTGGCTGACCAGCGTCTGTCCTGAGGTCAGCAGCTAGGGATTTCTACATTCTCTTGAAAAGTCCATGTCCAGACCAGTCTGCTCTATTCAAGTTAGTTCACGCTGAGTGGCTATGAAACCATCTCAAGGGTCCACGTGCGCTGTTACACTCAAATTTGCATCATCCAGTTTAACCATTGTAAGTTAGCTAATTACTATTTTGATTGATCAAATGTTTGATTTGTGTCAGAACAAATGTTCAGATCTTACACAGGGGGTAACAACTGAAAAATTTCTCTAATCCAGAGCTGATGTGACCCATCTCAATTCAGGTTATTTGTACATGTCATCTACCTCAAGGTCCTTTTGTGTGCCAGACCATGGAGAGGCATGCTCCAGATCGCATGCAAAAGTAACCCGGACCATGGAATGGTCTTGCTTCTGCTTGGTGGATGACCCTCAGGCTACATCTGACAGCAACCAGGGAAAAACCCCCATTACTGGCCTACTGAAGGGCATTAGGGAAATGTGTCCTGGCCCAGGGAAGCAGAGTATGTGTTCATCTGTCCAGCTGTCCTGCAGTATTTGCTTGCCTGTGCTCTGGTATAAGTCAAGGTGGGTCTGAGCTCACTCTTCAGCAGTCCCTGCTCTGTTTATGAGTCCCAGATGGCATCCAATGAGGCAAGGGGAGTGAGATAGATAAGAAGGCAGCAGAACTATGAGCACCTAGTGGTCCACTGTCCAGTGGTTGAGGAAGTGAGGGCCTTGGTGGTGCTGGGAATGCAGGGGAAAAAAGTGATGCAGAGTTCAGATGGTCTCTGATGAAACATGAACTGGCGGACTTTGGGTGTGTTGGGAAAGTACGCATGGGGTAGCTCACAGACAGCTGTGCAAGTGGATCTGGGATTACAGAGGAAGTTCTGGGCTGCATATAAAAGTTCGAGAGTCATCAGCATATAAATGATAATTGCAGCTTTACCTAGGGATCAAGAAAGAAGGTACTAATAAAGAGATAAAATGGCAATGTGGAAGAGGAACAGAAGGTAATGATGGAGGAACAGAAGGTAATAATAAGAGGAACAATAATAAGAACCCCATGGGGAAAAGGAAGGGAAACATAACAAAAAATAAGTAAACAGAGAGAGGAAAAGCAAAAAGGGGGAAGTGATGTTGTCACAAAGACTGTTAATGGGATTAACTTACCTCACTAGGATACTGCAATGAAGACAGAGCTAAAGTTTATATGGTGCTATAAAATTGCACTGGGGTAATTGCATACCCTCCCCAAACCCACTGAGTGAGAGATGGAGAGGGGTGTTCTGAACGGGGTTGTGATGCATAAGATATTAGCACTAGCCCAGTTCTTAGGGAACAGTCACCACGAATCCCTAGGAACTGGGCAAACCACCACCTTCTGCATCACAGCCCCACTCAGGTCACTCTGCCCTTTGAAAGGATCTGCATGTGACCTTCTCTAAGGGTTTACTAGCCCGCGGTTTGAATACAATGGTGGCATTCCTTCTGACTTCCTTTCTTAGGTACGTCACTGATTTCTGTGCAGACTGCCCTGGAAAGCATTCCTCAGGTGGGAGTTACTTAGTCTCCCCTGATGACTGACCTGAGCCCAGTATCAGGCTCCAGCACACTGCTGATCCTGGCCAGGGATTCATGTCCTTACTTTCACTTTCTCGTTGCCCTCCTGGTGGAGTTCTGGTGGAAAGCAAGACAAATTAAAACACATGTGGTCCTTGAGCCCAGGCAGGAAAAGCTCAGAAGTGGTCCAGCAAAGGGATAGAAATGGCTCTTACCAATGCATGGTCACCAAGGGGAGACCTTCAGGATTTCTGTGAACCCACTGACATCGAACTGTCAGCCTGAACTCAGTCCCAGTTGGAAACTGGCAAGCACTACCCGTTGGGTTTCTACTGTTTTTGTTTCGGGCAATCCAGTTGCTAAACATTTACCAGCACACCCCTGGGCTGTCCTTTGAATCTTTGGATAGTGTCTTTTTCATTCAATCTAAGTATAGAATCACCTTATCTCACTGTTTTACTTATAATTACTTGGGATTTAATGTTGTTAAATAGTCCACCAGGCTTCTCCCAGCGTTTCAGCATCTGTGACTTGGAAAAGCCCACTTGTTTTATGGACGAAATTTGCTACAATCAGGGCAGACTAAGAAACTCTGAAAGGCAACAGCGGTGCTGATGGGGAGACGCTGCTGGGTGCTGGTGGTAAACAATGGGGCAGTGCAAAGCTCACGGAAGGGACAGGATGCTGGAGGGACTGGGCCGGATGGCAGACATGGCAGACAGCTGAGAGAGAGAAGGCAGGTGGAAGCCAGAGCACACGGCCTCTCCTGCAGCCAGGGACACATGCAGCTTCTCCTGGATTTTGTATGTTTCTGCGGCCAGAAGAATCTTCTCTTCATATCCACTTGTCCCTCTCTCAATATCTAAAGCGCTGGGAATAAACATGTACCTTGGTTGCTGGGGTTGCCGAACCTGGCGGCCTGCCTTTTGGGTTGCTTCTTTGTTTTCATTTCCTAAACTGCAGGGAAGGACTTGGACACAGGAAGAAAAGGGTAATCAAAAATTTTAAATGACCACATTTAAAATTTTAAATGACAAGGGTGGCCTCACGTCAGGTTATCTAACTTCCACCTGTACTTACACTTACTGGACAAATATTCCTACTAGTAAACATCTCTTCTCAGTTGTGTAACCAAAACAGGGCTAATTTTCTCCTTACAATAAGACAGTGCAAACCTATGTGAGGTATTGCACGTACCTTTAAAGTCTCCTGGTTCTGTAGCAGTCTCCCACAGACACAAACCAAACAGCCAGTCAACTCTCTTATAAAAATAAGAAAGGAAAGACAGGGAGATCATGAGGAAATAATATTAAAAGACACAGGCAGGGACCTTCTTCGCAGAGACTGCACCCAGGACTGCCTGGGCGAGAGGCTGAAGACAATGGCAGAAAGTAGGTGGTATTTGTGAGGACCCTTTGCAGATACTTGCAGTGAGTTCTACTCTTTGCTTCCTGCAGCTCAGCCCTGATTTAAGAGAGGCTCAAACCGCAGATGAAAAGGAAGGAAGAAGACAGAGTTGTCGGCACAGTACTGACACAGGACAGCAGTGGGAGGGCCTTCCATGGCAGCCCGTGTGCGGTAGGTGGAAGGAGCCGGAGGGGTGACATGGGGAAGGATGGGTGAGTAAGGCCATGCGGCACTGAGTGTCCTGCAGAGTTCAAGGCAGGAAAAAGTCCTCACCTGGGCCACCAGGAGCAAGGAGTCATGGTTGTCCTTGGCAGCAGTGGCTTCGGTGGAAGAAGAAGTCACTATCTGCAAACAGCTACTTGGGTTGAGAATCAGTGGTGCAGAAAGGGAGTCCCGGAAGAAGAGCACAGCCTTTAGGCTTTTAACTCATTAAGTTTTGTTTTAGCTGTAAATTCCTTTCCTTTTTCTTTTTAAAATTTATTTTTAATTGATTCTTACAAACACAGAAATGGTGCATATGGTGAGGTATCTAATGAGGGTTCCGTACATAAATACATCGGGTCATGTTTGTGTCTGAGTCCACAAACATATACCCTGTTCAACATCCTTTCTTCCAGTGTTTTGAGATGCTCAGGATGTTATTGCTAGCTGCCATTCTACAGCCGTTCAGAGCTCATGGGAAATTCAGTGTGAGTCCCAGGGGCATGGATGACCTTTTCTGTCCCAGGAATGAGCCAGGGAGGATCTAGGGTGTCCCATGGGCCACTGTGACCCTAGGAAAGTCTTCAGAGCTGAAAGCCCTGTCCAGCAGAAGCCAAACCTGGAGACAAAACCCTTGTTAGTACAAATTAAAGGGAGGAAAGTGGACCATTTTGACTGCAAGCAGAGGCCATCACTCTGGAGGCAGAGGACACCACTGCAGGCAGAGGCATCCTCTTCTTCCCTGGAATCTACTCAGATCTTTGGAGTCAAAACAGAAATACTTATTTTCAGCAGATAGACTGGCTTCACTGCCACACGACACTACTTATGTGTACACAGAAATTACAAATGCATCAAAAAATCTTTAAAATTATCCTCAGCTACCCAGATTCAAATATTCTCAATGTCTAAATTAAAATAGAATCCGAAGTGCCCAGGTTCTAGAGAACCAAATATCTTGTTTAAATGTATTCTATTATTTATTATATTAACTGATGCAGGTAAAATAAAATATCCCCCATCTTGAGGATTCAAGCACCACTGTTTACATTTATTTTAATCTCTAATGACCTATCTTAAAAAGATCAATGGCTGCTATATACTGTTATTATCAAAGCTATTTGTATGTTATATTTTGTGATTGTCAGGCAATATAAAACTATTGGTAATACAAATTTAGCATATCAAAATCTGTATTATGCTGAATATAAGTGTGCAGAGAGAGTTTGCAGGCTAAAATTTTGCATCTGGAGTGGGAGTCGTCTTCTAAAAATACTGTCATTATTCATAGTGTGTGTGTATGTGTGTATTTTAAGAAACACCTTTTGTAATGTCATTCACTACATTTGTTTTAATAGGAGACAATTTAAACAGTTAATCCCCTGTCTTTATCCAAACTGGCAACTAAAGTCACTGGAGACTCTTCATAACTTCGGAGGATGTGTTTGGTTAGAAATGTTTTCTATTGAAGGGAATCATTGACTTTTTATAAGAGAATAGTAGAGGGATGAACAAAGAACCATTTATAAAATTTGATAAGATAGGCCCATTATGATGTTTTCAGGAGTGTATCAACCTTAAATTCTCAAAGAGAAATTTGTTTTGTTTGGCCAAACTTACACAGCTAATTCCTTATTAAAAACCTATTTTGAATACAAAAATAGCCCTGTTCTGCCCATGTTTGAAGAAAATATCTTGCTGTAAATATTGCTGTTTTCTTTTATGGTTCGTGAACATAATCTAATTTCTGCTTGTGATGGAATAAAATCATATTACATTATGCAATTCTTCCTCCCCAAAGCTGACAAAAAACTTAAAATTATGGTCAGGTGTCACCATTCAAGCACTACAGAAAAGTAATGAGTGTGGTCAGGGGACTACTTTGCCTCTGGTACCAACCGACTAATAAACATTGCTTCTCTGTTGAGGACAGCACCTGTTCTCACTTAAGACCCCTCAAAAAGTCATAAGAATTTGATGTCAGTACTTACGTGGCAGATGGAATAGTCTAATTGACACAGAAACACATTTCCTAAATTAAACAGAACAGGCTTTCAAAGTTAAAGGAGTTCAACAATGGTAAAGCAATGAATTTAAGGCTTGTAGAACATCTTTATGCCATATGATATGGGAATTAATATAGGGCGTTAATAAGACTACGGTTTACAATGTGATATTTGATCCAGAAAGCCTTCACTACAAAGTGCGCACCTTTGCCACCCACCCGTCCATCACCGATCCTTACCGACATGCCACCAACAACCCCTCTACCATCTATCCATCACTCAACCATCTGTCCACATCCCTTTTCATCCTACAACTCCCCCACCTTTCTCTCTCCCATCACCAGCCCCTACCAGCTCTCCCTCAAGCATGCATGCACCTCTACTTTTCTGCCTCTTCTATTTCATCACTTCCCCCAACCCTCCACCTTCTGAAATCCACCTTCCCGTTCTTTGAGTAGCTGCTGAGTGCCACACAGTTTAGAAGATGTGAGTGCAATTGTGAGAAGGCATCATCTCAGCGCTTCACACTGCTGCGGGAGAAACACTTAAGTATACAGGAAATTACAATACACTATGTGTAGTTCTATAATGGGATATTGACTTCCCAGATAATTGAAGGGCAGGCAGGATTGGGGGGGAGGATGGGGAAGGTTCCCTGAAAAGAGAAAGGGGTGAGGAAATAGAATGCATAAAGAGAAGAAACTCATGGCTTAGCCAGAAAACATGAAAGTTTTTGACATGGCTAAAATATTGCATTCAGGAGGAGAGATAATGAGAAAGGAGTCTGAAGCAGTAATTAGAGATAGGCCAAAATGCACCTTAGAAAACACATGCAGGTTTTGAAACTATTTAATGACGACAACAATGGTTAATAAAAGACCCACTCCCAAATAAAAAGGAAAAGAAGCTTATTTGGATCACATTTTACTCACCCCACTCTCACTGTCATATAGGAACGCCACTAGGGAAAGGAGGAGTGTGTTTCTGTCCTGTGGATGCAACAAGTTTATTATAAACATTGTCATTAGTGATGGAGGTGCCGAGGGCTGCGTGAGGAATTGTGCTTCGATCAGTAACGCTGATGTCATTAACCTCCCTTCTCCACAAACAGAGCCTGGGCAGCGCATTTCTCGTTGGTAACGATTCAGTAATTCTCCTTCTTTTCTAAGGGATGCAAGTTTTTACTGGAACCATGTAGAATTCTCAAATTATTTGTGTCTGATCTCACAGGAGACCCACATGTCCTAGACATGGTTCTAGTCACAAGGATTTGAGACTTATGAGGAAAAGTCACCTCCTTCCTTATATTCCTAGTTTTTTTCCTTTGAGCAACAGAGACAAACGCTGAACATTTACTTATTTATTTTAGATCACGGATTATGTCAGTTGAAACGAATGTGAACTCCAGGCTAGAGTGGATTTCAGTATTTTATTCCTTGGAAACAGCTTCCTCATTCTGACAAGGATGTTATCACCTGTCCCCGAACACAGTGGTAGGGCAGTGGCCTGCCAGGCACCCCACACTGCTGTGAGCGTGCCAGGATAGACTTTCACAGCTCTTAATCAACAGACACAGGGATGTAGTGCGGACCTGCTCAGCACACTAGCAGTTGTCACCGGGCGGGCGGTGTCACCTGCCTGGGCGCTCTCCAGTGAGCCTGACCCCTCCACCTCTCAAGCCCGCTGTTAACAGCCCTCCCAGAGAGCAGCTCTCCACCACCTCTAAACCCTGCCCATCGACGCTAAGCCCATTTCCTCTCTCTGAGCCGCAGTGTGGAGAGGCAGCAGCTGGTCCCCACCCTCCACATGATAGCCCTTCATGTCCTGAAGACGCTATTAGGCCGGGCGCTCTGCTCGGGTCTAAGTGACGGCAGATCCTTTAATCTTCCTTCATAGGTCCCATTTTCCGAGTCTTTAATCGTTTCTGTAGCTCTCTGCTGAATCCTTTTCAGCTTCTCAAGTTCTGGTGTGTCACCCTTCAGAAAGTGGCAGGGAGCGTGAAAATCCAGGCAGTCCCAGCACAACAGTTGCATCCGTGACTTGAAAATTACACCCAGGTGAGGCACAGCACCTCAAACGCCTCTCCGCCTGCCCTGGGGTCAGCAGCCCTGCAAACACTTCCCTCCACGCCCAAGGGAGGGCAAAGATAGCGGTGGTGCGGCAGAACCACAGAGACAAAAGCAAAACACTGGCAATGCCAACGTTTTAAAGCTGTGAGTGTTGGCGTGTTACGTCAGTGCCCTTTGCTTGGACAGCGCATCCCATGTAAATTTCTTTTACAGCTTAGTAGATTCCTGTCTCAGTCATTTCAATTTTAAAATATTAATCACTTTTAAAATACTTTTGTGGCATTGTTTTTGTTCTGTGGTCGAAGTTCTTTTCCTCCAATTTCCAAATCCATCATCTTCAGCTCCAGCCCCAGAGCCTTGGACACAGGGGACCAGAGTGACCTGAGGATCTCCTGCTGGTGCCTGCACAGCTGCTCACAGGGCTGTGTCCTGGACTCTGTGTGCCTGGGAAAACAGCCGCACCAGGCAGAGGACCAGGGGGTGTCATCCTGGTGACCTGGCTCCCAGCCTGTGCTGTGAGGGCAGCCTGCGCTATGTGTGGCTGAGCCCCGCTCCCTCCCACCACTTAGTCAGATTTCGTGGTCATGATTAAATCTGCCACCCTTATCCAAGGTGTTGTCGCTGCTTCCAGCCTGGCTTCGTTGTGCACTTAATGAACATGCCTTCCATCCTATCATTCAGAAAATTGATGAAAGTGCTTAAGCAGCACTGAACCCAAGATTTTCCACCGGGAAATACCACTTGTTATGTTCTCTCATATTGATATTGAACCATTTATTAACTCCACTTTGAGTGCAGAGGCCAAGTATTATCCTGCTTATGATTAGATCATCTTTTTCCTCTATGTTGACTAGAATTTCATACAGGAACACAGGAAACCATGGAAAGGTAAAATTTCATTCTTCCTTAACTGGGAAATTTCTTCTTATGTATCTTGGTAGAGTAAAATTATCCTGTTGATTTTCTTATTAGTAAGCTACTTACAAAAGCAGTTAATGATTTTCTCAAGAAGAAATAAAATTCTTCAAACAAAACGTATTTCATTTACTTTATTTGTAAAAATATTAAACATGTATACATTTAAAACATGACCAAACATAAAATAGCTTCCATTAAAGTTTTCTGTGTTCAAACTCAATGTATTGATAATATTAATGTTGATAATATTCTCACCTAAAACAATATAAATGTGTAAATCAAAATTTAAACAATTTTAAAGATTTGCACTGTGAATATTTAATGATGAACAACTTCTCTGGGTCCAAAACATCAATAAATCATGGTTCTGGCTCTTTCCATAGTCATAGTCTGCATTCTGGAGTTGACCTTAATCTTACAGATATTGTGTCCTCACCAGACGTACAGCTTCAAGGTCCTCCTGGGGAGAAATGTGCTTTTCCTAAACATAACAGAAGAAAGTGACCTTTCTCAATGGAATGGCACACACTTTAGATGTGGGAATTGGGATATAACTGGCTTCAACCATTTTAAAATGTTTCAGTCCTTTATTATCACTATTAATCAGAGTGCCAAAGGACACTATCTTCTAAGGAAGAGATGCTTACTTCTTTAAAATATCCCTAGTTTTGTCTCCTAATAAAGTAGCCAGAGTGACACCAAGATGGAGACTGTCTCAACTAGGAAAGGGTGGAATAGAATCTCTTTTAACCTGTCACCCTGGAGGGATTCTTATGTTCTTCCCTGTTTAGAAATGAGATAATATTGTTTCAATTGTGTGCAATTTCCTTTTATTCTTGAAACAAGCAAACTGTAAATTGCAAAATAGAGCAGGATAAAAGCATAATTACTGCTTATATTTATTCATACCATATTAATGTAATATAATTATCCAGTAAGCAGACAGAATCTTATGAATATTCAACAATAAGAGCAACAAAAGCTATGGAGGAATAGTTATTCTAATGAACACACAAGAACTTTAGAATGAAGGAAAGGAGTTGGAGCACAGGGCAGCTTGGGTGCATCTGGCAGTGCAGGTGCTCAGGGCCTCTCCCTGAGTCAGCGTCAGTCACTGCTGTCAACAGAGGTGGAAGCACAGCGTCCAGCGGGTGGGGCAGCTGGCTGGGGGGCAAGTGTCTGGGGAGGGGGCAGCTCTGCAGGACTGAGGCTCAGGTGGACGCACGGGCAGAGCACGGCAGCAAGGCCTGGGGCCCTGAGTGAAGCACTGGCACCACAGTGATGCTCTCGTGGGTCAGGGGAGTCCTGCCGTGCCATGCCCAGTGCGCCTGTCATGGCTTCTGGGAGCCAGAGCTCAGAAAACAGTGGAGACTCCCTGCTGGGGATTTAGCTCAGTGGCATAAGTGCCTGCCTGGCAAGCATGAGGTCATGAGTTCAATCCCCAGTACCAAAAAAAAAAAAAAAAACCCAAAACCCTACTCTAACAGTGGAGACTCCCAGAGTTTGGACTGGACACTAGTTTTAGGCCTGATTAGGCTGAATTTGATCTATGTGTCTACCAACAACAATGATGTCAGTGTGCACTTCCCACTGCAAATCAGAGTTGCTTTGCAGATATTCACAGTGAAGACAGGCTCTCCCAGCTTCAAATGGAGCAGGCACCATGGAATGTAACTTCTCTGTGTGCCAGCTTTATGCATCACTTTGCATTATTTGACTTAACGCTGAAGAGGCTATTGTACATTTTTCACCTTCCTGTTGCAGATGGGGAATCTCAGAAAGATCAAATTAGTGGTTGAGGAACAATTTCCTAAGATCTGATGAAAATTATGAATTCATTCGTTTATTCATTCAATTTATCCATCTTGTGACTATGAACTGCACAGTCACTATATTCCGGTGGAGGGGGAGTAGGTATGAGAAGAATAGGTAAAACTCTGTCCTCACTGAGCCACTGTCTAGAAGAGGAGGCAGGCATCAAACTGCTGCCAACACAAAATAAGATGGGTATCATGAAGGAGTAACAGGAGGGAGTAAGTTTAGGGTGCCTTCTGTAACCTGAGGCCATAGACAGTAATAGGGACTTTCCAGGTGAAAGGTTAGTCCCTAGAAGAAGGAATAGCTTCGACCAATATCCCGCAAATAAAAATGTCACAGGACTCAAGTGTAGAAAAAGGGAAGATGAACTGATACTGGAAGAGTGTGGAGTGCTGGTCAGAGGTCCCCAGAGTTCTAGTTCCCACAACCGCAGCTTGTAATACATTGTTTTGCTCTCAGAGATACCCTAGTTTGATCACTAAGTTATGTAGCTATTGGGAACAACTCCTTTCTCTTCACTTCTGGAATACAAGTGAGAAAAAGTGCAACCTGTGTCTACATATTTAAGAGTTATAAATGCCAAATGTGATCTATGCTCATATATTGGAAAAGATACTTTTATTGAAATAGAAAAACTAAAGCTATGATTGTTATTAGAGGAGACACAAGATGAATGATGCCTTTATTTAATTATCTATGAACATGCTCAGATCTCTACAGAACTTTGGTGGAATAATAAGATTAAAGCGTATATAATTTGGAAGTTATTATGTGTTCACATCATCAAAATTATTTTTGTTGCCCTCACTTTCTGTTAAATCACCAGTTCTGCTGGTGATCATCAAAATCTTTGCCTAATTTATGTTCTAGTGATTATAATGTCAAGAGAGATGACCTTTCTTGAAACATTGTCCTTCTTAGTTTTCTTAATTTCACCTTATAGAAATGTTACCATGGCAGCTACAACTAGGACTGCCATTAAAAGTCTTATGGTCATATATAAATTTAGAAATTTACCTTCAGGTACATTACAGCATCCAAGATAGTGGTAGTTACCAAGATACCTGTCAGTAGCTGGGCATATGGAAGAAAGACAAGTTGAACCTCAGGACACAGAACACATAGCAAAGTCCTCATGTTTCCTGTTGTAGACACCATCCAGCCAGAGTACTTTCTTCAGCACTGTGGCAAGCCACACAGAACTAGGACGAACAAAGTGCTGCCTAGAAGTGAGGGAGGAGAATAAGAATCCAAAGACCGACCCACTCCAAAATCACTCCAAAAAACCAGAGAAAGAAAGGATGAGAAAGGAATCTCTGCACACGGAAACTGCACAGAGAGGGACAGGGAGTAATGTTAAGTTGCCCCCTGATGGCACTGTGTGTGTGTGTGTGTGTGTGTGCGTGTGCGTGCGCGTGTGTGTGTGCGCACGTGTGCGTGTGTGTAGGGGGTGAAGAAAAAGGAACTTCTTAAGCCTTAATAGTGAAAGGAAGAGACCCAGGGTTGCAGAGAATTCCCGGTGCCACAAGACCAATGGAAACACAAATCAGAAATAGGTCACCTTCTCGCCACTCCCCAGGCCACCTTCAACACACCGAGGAAAGGACTTCTCGAAGAAAGACTCTGATGCTACTATAAACACAAACCTTGACCACAAAATGCTGAAGCAATCTCCCTCAGAAGAATACAGAAAATGAAAATCAGAACACTTTAGTGGTTACATTTCCCTTCCCCAATTTCCTCCCTTCAAAAAGAAAAAAATATGTAATCCTGCTACACCAGACTTAACTAAATATCCATGCTCTAGGAAAACACAAATTAAAAGCTTCAGATATTATAAGTATAAAATGAGTAACTATCAATAAAAGAAGAAAAATTGTTGATTGAACCCAAGAAATTAAAGGAAAGTACAAAGGTGTCTTGGTGCTGATGGATAAATGACAAAAGTTTTAAGAAAGAGTAAATTGAAAGAAAATTTTAGTGAGAGATAATGAAGACAGAAAAATAACCGAGAGAACAAAGTTCAGTATGGGGAAATGACCGACATGGACTCGAGGGAGTGCAGAAGACCAAACAGCTGACTGAAGCAGCCTGTGCTGTTGCTGGGGAGAGGAGGGGAGGGGGATGGCTGCACACTGACTGAGCTGGCGGGCGCTGCATGTGGGACCCAGGATGGTCTTAAGCATGCTCCCTGTTAAAACTCCAAGATTCTAAAAATGAAAATCTCTATAGAGTTTGCTGACAGAAAAGTCAAACACTTTCAGAGTAAGGGGTTAATTCTTTTGAGGGGAGGGTGCATAGCTGGGATCGAACTCAGGACCTCGCACTTGCCAGGCAGGCGCTTGTGTTGCTGAGCTAAACCCTGGGCACAAGAGAATAAATTGATATTAGATGTTTCAAAAGTAATATGCAAACAAAATAACAAGGAAAATAATAATGCAACATTTTCAGGAAAATCTAGAAAAAAGAAAGAATGGACCAAAGATTTTATGATCAGACGAATTGTCATTTAACTACAGATGTTGTAGAGGAGTTTTAAACATGTAAAGCCTGAGGACCCAACCATTGTTCAATAATCTCCAAGGCCAACTTCTATCCATGCAAGAGATAATGCCAGAAACATCAGGGAAATTTTGCAGCAGGAATTTAATACATCACCTATAAAACAGCACTAGCCTAAAGACTAAGATGGGATGGAAGAATGCAATCTGAGTGGATGGCGCCCTGACAGTGCATAGTAACACACAGTTGAAAATCCAAAAGGCAGAAAGAAAAAAAGGAGAATAAGTTCATGGACTGATGTCTAGGAAATAGCTCAGAGTCAAAAGATACCATTAAAACTGATAGGCTAGGCTTATTTCTAAAAGATTAAAAAAGAAAATTGGGAATAAAGATTTAAAGATGGCAAAAGTACAATGATACGCTAACAACAATTCAGATTCTCTAAATTCCAAAATAAATGAGAAACATAAAGAAAAAATAAACATTCCACATAAAGAACAAATATTGTGAAATTTGTATAATATGTATAAAATCTTCAAGTAGATATCATGAAAAGTTGAGGCAAAATATTATATCATATGCATCATATCAATAAATGTAAATGAATTTCTATTATCTACTAAAAGATAATGACTTTTAATGTAGCTAACAAAGGAATCTCACAAATGGGCACGTGTGTGTGTATGAGTATATGTACCTGTGTGTGTATGTTAAACATATATGTGGTTGTACATCTGCAATAAATTGACTCAGACAACTGAGGATAGAATGATCTGTGGAGGTAAACCAGTGAAATGGGAACAGTAAGAATGCCGGTGATGAAATTTTATACTGGTTAATATAAAATCCAAGCCAAAACACATTAATGTGGCATGGAGACCTTTTAATGTTAAAAGACACAATTCTCATTTAAAATACTAGAAACAAGAAGCTGTAAGCACCAAGCAATACAGTAACCTCCTTTATAATAAAAAAACACAGGAGATCCAAGGAGAAAAAAACACTATGAAGATTTCAACACTATTCCTAATAGAAGGCAAATCATGTGAAAAGAAATTGCATTACAAAGAAAACATTAGGTTACACAAAGAAATTTTACAGATAATACTCATAATGCAGTAAAAAAAATGTTAAAACTTAAAAACTACCTTCCACTTGGAAAAGTTTTTAAAAGAACGCTCTGACCTCTTAAAATAACTCCTGAGTAAAAGAATTACAAATGATTATACAGAATTTATAAAAAATAAATAATGAAAAACAAAAAGCCCAATACTATGTGGAATATTTAAAACAATGTTTATGGGAAAAATCATAGCATAAATGCGTATCAATGTAAATAAAAAAACCTAACTCAATGAATTAAATTTCCAGCTCAAAAGTTAAGAAAAATAGAAAACTCTAAAAGTAAATCTATGAAAAAAAAATAAACAAATTAATGAAACAGAAAATACAAAAACCATTCATTTTATAAATCTAAATTCAGTTTAATTGAAATCAGAAGCCATGTAATTTGTATGCTAATTTAAATAATAAAAAACATATAAGCTACAAGTTATTTACTAAAACATTAAAACTAAGAGGAAATAAAAAAGTGAGATTCGTTGAAAATCAATCTTGCAAGTAAATTTAAAATGATATATGAAATGGGTAATTTGCTGAAAGGAAACAGTTCACTGAAATTAATCATTAGCAACAGAAATCTTAAATAGAACAATTTCAGTAGATGAAAGTAGGTAAAAGCACCCAGATAATTCTATAGGAAAACTGTTCTAAACTTCATAAGATCAGATAATTATATGGCATAAAAATTAACTCATTGTACAAATATAAGGAAAAGCTTCCCAAATGTTTAAGATGGTATAAGATGGTATAACAATATTATCTAAGCCTGATAAGAAAAATGCAGCATGTCTAGGTAGAATTCACTTCTGAAATGCCATACTCAGTGTTAAGAAAACTTTTTAAATATAATGTGGGATCATATTAATAGACCCAAGTGGAAAACTTTACACTTATCATTTTAGGCATTGGAAAGCTTTTTATCAAATTTGATTCAACATCTCCTGATTTAATACAACACTCAAAGAATTAAGAATTGATGGATCTCCCTGAACACAGCCCTTGACATCTTACTTAATAAGGCCATACCAGAAACAAAATTTGGAGCAAAAATGTGTAAAAATTATCCCTCTACTAGGTAAAATAGTACTAGAGGTATTATTAGAAACAATATGATTTAATGAGAGAAATCAATTTGATATGTACAAATGAAAAAAGCAGACTTAAAATAATGTTTATTTGTAGCTGATATGAGTATATCTGAAGAACTCAAGATAAGACTGACTAAAAAGCAGATTCAAGAAATACCAGGAAATGCAATGAACACTTAGCAGTCAGTATGCACAAATAATAAAAAATTAGAATTAATGGTGAGTTGCACTTAGAAACACAGACAGGACATGATAATTAGTGATAATTTAAAAATATATGTGTAAAATCTATATCAGAAAAACTAACATATTCTGAATGATCCAAAATATAGAAAAGATATAATTAATTCTTGGGTATCATGACTTAACACATACGGGCAAGGTTTACTAATAACAGCAAAATTCTAATAAAGATGCTAATATGCTGTCTTCAGGGGTTGCACAAGTTCATACAAACATTTGTGTGAAAAAAATAAGCATAAAGCAAATAAGGAAAGGAAAGCAATTAGCTAGTATAAGAGACCAGTCCTATCAGTTAGGGACCCATGGAAAACCTCTATGAACAGGCGGTGTGGTTTTGGAGCAGGGTGAACAGAACAAAAGGTAAATGGAGAACCCACAAACAGGCCCAGTTACATGTGGAATGGAGTGTATAAGACAGCGTCTCAAAAACTAGAGTAAATGTGCTTTGTTGGATTTATTTTCTTATGTTTAATAAATGTTTCTTTGCCAACTGGCTAGTCAATCGGAAAGAGATAAATTGAGATCCATATCTCCCATTATACACAAAAATAAAGTTTAAATGTATCAGAATTCAAATGTAAAAAGCACCATAGAAGTATAACAAAATAAGAGTGGATTTCTTTTTTGCCTTAATATAAACAAATTTCTTCTAACTATATATCACAATGTAGATGCATTAAATGGAAATATTAATATTTTTGACTAAGAAGAAAGGAAAAGAACAATAGGGGTAAAATATTTGGGTGGGGAAAATGGCATGAGGTTTTGAGATTTTTTTTGTCTAAAACAAGTGACAAACTAGAAGGAAATCTTTGCAACATAATCAGAAATAAAGGGATGAAATCATTGTGTATAAAGGATTCCAAAAGGGACTCTAGGAGCAGAATTTATACAACTCTTTTGTATAGCTTAGTCCCTCCTAATTCCAGCACTTTATCTTTCCACCCATCAAACAGCCAGGAAATCTGTGCATCAGACCTTCCCGGACTTGTCTAAATGCCATCAGGCCTACCCTGGCACCGGGCCCACATTTCACAGGAACAGACACATTCGAATCAGAGAAGACAGGTTCTGAGCGCAGGCTGCGGAGGGCAGTGTGAACTGATGTGTCTTCACGTAGACAGAGAGGGTTCAGATTTGCTGATGTGTCTTCTTGAAATCATTTTCAAGCAGAAGTAGCATGAAGTCCTGTTTTAAAACGTTTACCCCGAAAGCCAACTTCTATAGGTTCCAAGTTGTCCATGAGTGTGACTTGAGCCAAATCATTTAATTGAAAGTTTTGTGTTTGTATTTTAAAAGAGGGGAAAGTAACAGTACTCATCTCAGTACTCAGGGCCATCCTGAATAGAGGCATTTTTAAAATGTTGTGTTTTGGGGGAACATTTCTTAGTGCAAAATAAGCATACAATAATGTTAGCTATTATGTTGTTATTATTGGTCAGTGTGTTCTTATTGCATCTTTACATTTTGCATGTTACATTTAGAAATCAAGGCATTATAAATTAGAAAACATAGACCTTCAAATTTATTCTGATACAGTTAATAATTATAAATATTTATTTTTTCACTTAAACATTTCCACTATTTAAAAAGTGATCAGTTTTACTCAGTCCACATGTGCCCAAGTAACTTCTTCAGATGAAGTCACATTTTACCTTCCTTTTCTCCTGCCTCGCCCTCCATACTATTGAGAAAATGTCGCATAGCCTAACAGTGATAACAGAAGCCATGGGAATAAATTCACGCGCCCTAACTCACTAATAAAAACCACAGCTATGTGTATTACAAGAAACTGCACTGGATAAACATGACTGTATTTGGTCTTAAGTATACATTGTGGTCCTAATGTAACGTATAACCCTCAACATTTAGCCCAGCTGAGAATTTGACTCTGTCCTGGTCTTTCATGTATCTCCCGCTAGTCTCTGAAAATGGTCACTGTATTTTGCATTTTTAAATTTCCTGAGTTAGCTCTCCCTTGGAGGAGCAGGTTCTTATTTTTAGAATTTCAGAATTTATAGGAGAAGTCTTAGTTTTTCTGAATGCCATCACACTTTGGCTTCCGAGTCTTTATCAACCGCAGATTATTTATGTAACCCTAATAAATCTGGTTATGATCATGGCCAATGCGGGCTTGCAGCAGTGTCCATGCCACTGCGCACCCTCAGGACAGCTTCCCTGGATAGAAGCCTCACACTTTGGGAAAAACCTATCTCCTTGATGTCGATTATGCTGTTACATTTAGAAATCAAGAAAAATGTTTAAAACAAAGGAAAATGCGCATGGTCCACCATCAAGAGGTAATTCCGCATTAAAATATTGCTGTTTATTCATTTTTATAGGGCTACAGTTCCTTTTCTACAAGATTCACATTCGTATAACACAACGGCAGCCTGTTTCTAAATATTCACGCAGTGTGTGTCTTCACGGCTGCACAGTACTCGGCCTGCAAGACACACTGCGACTGAGTTCACCGTTCCCCCAGCTATCGTAGAACCCATTCCGGACTGTTCCTGTTGTGAACACACTGTGATTAAAATTCCATATGTACTTTTTTTTGCAGCATTTTTCTGAGTTGTTCCTCAGAGATAACATGTCATAGGTTTTAGGACACCCTGGCAATTTTGAATTTAATCCCCCCCACACACAGTCTCAAGATGATTGCGCATTTACCTATAACCTTGTCAATAACCATATTAAAATTGTTTAAATTTCTTTGTTTATTGGTAAGTAAAGATGATAAATTAGAGTCATTGCCATTTACTTATTAGATGAGGCTTTTAACTCTGCACATAGAACACGTATCACATATTTTGTGTTGGTTGTTAAGGTTCCTTTTCACACTTTGCCATTCTCCTCTTAATGATTCTCAGCAGCTTTTAAAAGCCATGGAAATAGTGACCTATCTGTAGATTAAAATTTTGCCTGTTTTACTTGTAAACTTTACATTTTAATTATAGTCTTTCCAACAAGTTTTAAAATCGACCGTCTTTTATGTTCTTGCATTTGTAGTCTTTTCTACATTGCTTATGCATTTAAAATGGGTTTCTCTATTTACCTGCCACCAAATACTTTCTTCTTTTACTGTGTAGTATCATTTTTGCCTTTAATTTTTAATCTTCAAGGACATTATTTTAGGGAATGATGTGATTTAAGGATTTTACTTCACCTTTCTGCAGAACGTAATGAATTTTAGCAGAAATAGCTATTAAGCTATATGATTTCTTCTCCCATTGATTTGCAACACTAATTAATGTCTACAGTGTTTATATAAAATGAGATCAGATTCTGGATGGTCTATTCCCCTTTCACTGACTTGTGTCTTTTCTTGTTTCTAATATTATATTGTTTTAGATATTGGAATTTTATCTTACTTTTTCACACTTTTTCTTATGAAGTTCATAGAATTCATTCATTGTAGAAAATATGCACAATGCAGAATTAGAGAAAATAGAAATGACCTGTATTATTGCTAGTAAGAAATAAACTTTTATTCAGATCCCCCTACACATGTTTTATTTGCTAAGCTAAATCAGATGACGTGTAGGCTCCTGTGTGGAACCTCTGCTCGGCTCGACCTTCCCTGTGTGGCTTTGCTCCCCTCAAAGCCCAGCTCCTGTGGCACTGTCCTCAGTCCCCACGGGTGGAGACCACCATGGGCTCTGTTGCTATTTCCTGGGTTTTGTGACAAACTCCATCCCATCCCTGCCTCACCGCGTCTGGAAGGGGCTCCCAGATGGCGTCTATCCCATGGCCCCATGAGAACAATCTTTTTAGCATTCCATGGAGCATTTCGCATGCTAGACTGTGCTTTACTAGGGACTTTTCTTGCCTTCTTAATATTTAGATGTCCTTGCTAGAGAAAAGTTGCCAAATGGATCCTAAGAGTTAAATGTACAAGATTTTTCTAAGTGTAGAAAAGCCTGGGATACAAGAACATGAACAAATGACCATCAGATGTGAGTGGAGGAATGACTGAAACTCCCCCAAGATACCTTGGAAAGGGAAAGTGCTTCCCACCTAATGGTGCAGAGCTCAAGAAGGTCAGAAAGTTCATTTTCCCCTACTCCAGGCCAGAAAGACACACAGTCAGAGGACTGGGGAAGCTTCTCAGTGATGCTTGCTCAGTGCATCAGAAGATAGGGCCTAGAACGTAATTATTTACTATTCAGTGTGAAGGAAGACATTTTGTCTCAAGAGAGAGGAAAGGAGTGAGGAGACAGAGAGACACAGAAGGAGAGACAGAGGAGAGAGAAAAAGAAAGAGACACAGAGGGAGGGAGACAGACAGGGGGAGTGGGAGCTGAAACACATCAGCTTCCGCGATGCACCCACATGGCTGGAGAATTACAGGACCCCTCCTGCAGTCACCATGTGTGCAATCACAGTGAATTTAAAACCGTCTCAGAAGGGATCCTACTGGGAGTGTTTAGGTCCACAATTACAGTAAATGAAGATTCAGAATTAGCAAAAGCATTTCACTTAATTAGAAGCATTAAGTAAGTACCA
Organism: Dolichotis patagonum; assembly: GCA_004027295.1. NCBI lineage: Eukaryota > Metazoa > Chordata > Mammalia > Rodentia > Caviidae > Dolichotis > Dolichotis patagonum. The sequence continues at coordinate 191,900 of PVJX010000143.1, forward strand.
CCAAATGTACAGTAGTGTGTGTACTAAAATGAGAAAAATAGCTGACCCTGAAAAACATTTTATTTATTTGTTTTTTTATTTCACTAATCTCATGGTTAGGGAGCTATTACTATATCCTCCAACTAAAAGATAAAATGAGATGTAGAAAAGAATAGCAAATTCCTTTGTCTTCAAACAAGTTCCTATTTGTGTACTGATAAGTGGTGTAGCATAGGTTACTAGCCCTCAGGAAGCAAAGGAGAAGATGGCTTTTACATGGAGTGTTCTGGACCTACTTTTCTTACACCTCTTTCTTTGGACATAACTTTCAATGATTACTTTCTGCCTCTGATGATTTTCAGTGTTAAATAGAATTATTTAGTCAGGTTTAGTAAGGGGCTGATAGAATCCTTAATCAAATTTGTAGAAAGAACTAAAGGAAAGGCTGAAAAGAAGGAGGAAGGGAGAGAGAGGAGAAAGCCATGAAGGTGCCAGCCCCGGGAGAGCCCGCAGGGGCAGTGCGTTCTGTTCTGGACATGTGAAGGCAGCATTAGCAGACGTGTGTCTTGCGCATTTGCCCTGGAAGTTGTCCAAGAAGCATAGCAGTTCAGGCATGACTTTGACTTCATGACAAGTGCAGGAATCTAAAAGTGCAGTCTCTAAAGTGGAATCCTTGAGTTTTGTGAGTTTGGAATAAGCCTGCTATGGACAGGGTTTTCCCCAACAGCTTCAGGGCTTCTGAGCCTGCCCAGGGTATGCTCTGTGGACACCATCGCACGCTCTGCTTCTCATCCTTTCACCTGCATCATTTTCCATTTCCAAATCACTGGAAAACGTGGTAATCATAACTTAATGCATTGAGATCACCTGTCACATGACTTTGCTGTCAACTTAGATAAAAGTTTAAAACAAATGCCAACCAAACAGAACCACCAGACAAAGTGCTTGATTATCCCAGGCTTCTTTAAAAATGAAATTACATTTGTTTTTCTTAGGTCAAGTATTTGACTAGATATTGCAAAATTCCATGTTTTAAATGCTTGCGTGAGTATTCATCTCCAAGTTCTTTATTAGAATAGTTAAAATTAGAAACTGTCCCAGTAATAATATTCTATTTTTATTATTATGAATCCTAAATCAAAATTCCATCATCCAACTCACGAAAAAATTTTTCTGCATAAAATATATCTACTACACACATGTAGAAAAGAGTGAGCAAGATAAATGAAAAATTCATGTGTTTAAAATATTTTTAAAAGATTTCCGCTTGTATATTTAAAAAGGCGTGAAGTGCCTTCTTTATCTTCAGGTAAGGAAATGTAAGATATTGAAGTTTTATTTATAGTAAAAATTGCAAGAATGAGGATTTTTGGGAGACCACTTGTTCTGTGAATATGGGACCATGTTTTCCAAAGCAAAATTTAAAACCCTTCAACTGGTTCACAGTCTGACAAATTGGAACTAGGTACTGTGAGCGGGGCTTGTAAACCACACCTCCAAGATAAAGCTGGCTTCTTCACTGGAAATACGTGAAAAGGGCTCTGCCAAGTTCACTGCAATCTACAGGCAAGGGCTGCTTTTCAGCTCCATCAAGCAGAGCTGAGTAGCAGGACAGAAACCCTGCGAGCAGCCCACCTAACTTCCTTAGCGTCCAGAACTCCCAGAGAGGAAATGTGTCCATTACCAGTTCTGAACTGGAACTGTCTTGGGCGTCCAAGAGCATGGTTACCGTGAGAACTCTCTCTTCCTGCTGCCTCAGAGGTAACTCAGACAAGGAAGAGCCCAGAATCAGTGTTTCCTTCCCCAAGGACAAGACAAGACAATGAAAATTAACCAGTTGCCAATGACAGAGAACCCGCCTACACCAGAGGTATAACAAGATTCTTTTCAAACACGCTTCTCATTCTCAAGCAGAGACAACGCTGAGAGAGTATTTTACAACCAAAAGAGAGTCCAGAGGAGACCAGCTACTCCCCCAAGGAATTCTGCCCACTACTTTCAAATTCCAGTCATCAAGTGGGGCTGCCACTAAGCTGGTCTTTAGACATGTGTATCTACATTCTTTGAAAGCTTAAAAAACAAAACAAAACAAAAAAGCAAACCCTGAAATCACACGCCCTGATAAAACATACTTTAAATCTGATGGGAGTATTTTAATTTTCTTCTTCTTGGGCGATGCACACAAGTCTAAGGGCATACATTTATTCTGCCATCAAAATAGGCAGCAGTGAGTTTCTGTAGCTGAAAAGTCTGCTGGATTTTTACTCTTAACTAAGCATGCAAGATGAGTAGCAAAATCATTACATTTATGTGTTTTTAATGGCCTGTCTGGGTTGTGTTCTGTCCATAGCTAGCATCTGAGCCGAGTGCTAGCCAAGTTTTTAGAATTCACACAGCTCTATTTTAACATAATAATTTGACAATACCAAGGACTCTGCCATTCCCGTAGGTTATATTTTTGAGTCTGGCAGCGTGGTGCATAGCAATCAGCTGTCTGGGTTCTGGGTACGTGCCGTTTCCTTGTGTAGGAATGAGGTGCCCACATAGAGACCCAGGCTTTCTGCAGAGTCAGTCCCGTGTGGCGGGAGCCCAGGGCCTGGGAAGCAGACTCCATCTTACCCCAGGAGAGACTTCCAACGTGGCCCTCCTGCACCTCGGCGCCTCCTCGGTCCTTGAGAACCTTGGTGTTCCTGCATGGTTCTGATGAAAGCCCAGTTTGAACCTGGCAGTCATTGTTATCGCTGTCAGGAGAATCAGAATGCGGCCCACTGCGCGCAGGTACAGAGCATCCTTTGGTCTAGAGTAGTTAGGGCAGAATCAGCATTCAAATTGGCTGACATAGGGAATATCAAGCCTTTCCCATTTATTAGAAAATAGTTAAATGACCCCAAGTCTCAAGCAATGATCCCTTTTTCGGCAGCTGTCTGTTTTTCATCTGATTTTGCTCCTCTGATATTTCTGCTGTGGACTTTCACAATCACAAATGAAATTTAGATGGAAATCTGATGCTGAGCAAGTTTCACTGAGCTGTTTGGAATTATGAATGACCTTACTTGTCTTTTTAAGGAAATAAGTGGAGAAAATATGAAAAATTTGGAAAAAGAATGGTAATTAAATAAGTATTTTCTCATGATAGTACTTGGACACCACACAGCCTTTTAATAAGCATATGTATATTTTATTTCTTTAGTAATTAAAGATATATTTAATATTTCATTGTCAATAAAACAAAAATGAATTTTCAGTTTTCTTAGGAAAAGACTAATTGCTGTTTGAATGCTTAACAGACACATGGCTAAATATATTTAACTTTAAGGAAGCCTCTTCGAGGAGGTAGGAAATGTGGACCTTCCCCAACACACACATTTCCCCTGCTACACATTTGTGTCACCATCTACTATAAATGTCTCCCTCTTGGGACTGGTCAGTAGTGCATCGTACACCAAAGAGTATCCCAGCAGTGGACTTCAGAACCTCAGAGGCCCGTGTTGCCCATGGAGGAGCAGTCAAAGGAAAGGCAGACACCCTTTTTTAAAATAATGGGAACCCTGTAATCCCAGCACTCGGGAGGCTGAGGCCAGAGGATCAGCATGAATTCAAGTCCAATGTGGGCTCCACAGTGAGGTCAAGCCCAGCCTGGAATTCATAGTGAGACCCTGTCACAAGAAAACCAAAACGGGGGGGGGGGGGGAGCCTCTGGCTTTTATTTGTGCAACTGTTTTTAGAAAATGAAGAGAAGAATACAAATTGTCTATTAAAATGTCCCCGCTACCATGGCACACGACCTACGAAGACACCTGTTCAGGAAGCTCAGATTCGGCCCAGTGCTCCGCGGTCCTGGTGCAAGCATGGCTCTCTGGAAACGGTGCTGACCTCCTATGTCCCAGAGAAGAATCTAGGAACTGCAACTCCCGCATCAGAGGGACGAGGTGGAAGACGGGTTCTGCCTTGCACATTGCCATCATGAAAAACACTGCCCGTAGAAAAGCTTACTGGTGTATTGCACTGGACAGTTAGCTCAATTCCCCCTCAGACTTGATACACCTGACTATAAAAAAAAATTAGTTACATGCTAAAGGATATTTAAAATAAGCATTATAGGTAGATGCCTTATGGTTTTTTTGGCTTATGATTTATTTGGTGTTCATGCGAACACCATAAATACTTATGAATAATGATATTTTGATTGCGTGTATGCGTACACTAAGCAAGATAACTAGTGTCAAAACATTAGCTCTTCTGAAGAGTTCTATGAAATTTTAAAATGCTAAAATAATATCACATTGTTTAAAGCCCCTTTATCAATCCAGGGAGACCCTCAAGTAAGTTCATGAAGTTTAAATTGGAAAAATGAGGACAAATATGTATAACCATGTGCAGGGTTCAGAATTTCACCATAATCTGCACAATTACAGTGTTTTTCCAAATAGTATCGGTCTTATGATCATGGATTTTTGAGGTTGTTTGAAACAGGGTCTCACTATGTAGTTCAGACAGGCCTGGAACTCATTGTAATCCTCCTGCCTCAGCCTAACGAGTGCTGGGATAACAGACATGTGCCACCATCTCTGGAAGATTATGCATTTTACACTATTAGAAAAGTCTGTAAATTATAACTTGTTAATCTGGACACACACACACACACACACACACACACAAAGCGCTTTCCATACTGTGCATGTATTTTACACATGTAAAGAAACGTAAATCAGTACAGATGTATGGTTAAATTAGTAAAGTCTGTTACCTGATATTTTGCTTTCTGAAACATTTTTATAGATCCCGAGCATATTTGGTGACTGCTTTCCATAAGCGGCTTCCAAATGTCTAATTCCTGCTTAATTTTCCCCCAAATACTGTGTCTTTGAGCACCCCCAACTTGCTTCACTCTGGCTTCAGACTCCACAGCTTTGGGCTGGTGCCTGGAGTCCCAGCACCTGCAGGGACTGGGCTGCCTGATGCCCGCCCGCGTGCCCTCCGGGCTGCGCTGTGCAGCCAAGCCTCGCGCCTCTGCCCTCTCCCCAGGGCCTGGACAGGCCCTGGCGCCCCATTCCCAGAGGCTCCTGCAGAGCCGGGAGCTGCGTCCTGGCCTTCCCACGTTGGGGCGGAGCCGGCCGCGGCCACTAGATGGCAGTCTGTCCCCCAGCATGACGGGCGCGGACTCCACCCTGGAACTGGGACTGCAGGAGGCGAAAAGTGGCGAAGGCAGGGTAGGTTTCTCCAGGTTGTGGCGCTCCGCGGTCAATGCCTCTGCTCCAACGTGCTTCAAGCCCAGGGGAGCCCAGGGAAGCTGCTGGATTTTTTTTCTTCCAAATTTCAAACAGGTTACGCTTATATTTTACCCACTTACTGTGAATTTAAATGCAATTTCTGGTCGGGGTAGCTGTTTCAAAGAATACTGGTGTCTTGCTTAGAAACAATCATGTTATCTTTCCAGGAAAGCCCACGATATCTGTTTCAGTGCCTACATAGCTCTTCGGGATATGGTTTGAAATAGTCAGTCACGACTGTGTGCGGCTTTAGCTCTGCGTTGTCTTTAACTGCGTATTATTTTCTTAATTTATTTCTAAACACTATCTGCTTAGAAAGAAAGCGTTTTATTTAAAATATTTGAGAAACCTGTAATATTTTGTACTGTGTATTTTTCTCTTAAATCATACGATTAGAGGAATGTTTTGGCTATATATATAATTTAAAGAAATTTACTAATGTTTGCTTGACAGCATAATGAAAATCACGAGGAGGCTGATTTTAATAATTGTTTAAATGTCTATATGTTATATCCAGGAGAGAAATGCTGCATATACATTTTTTTTTACTCAATACTATCTTAGAAATGTATCAATCACAAGTACTCCCAGGGTCCCACATTACTTAGTAAGTGCATTTGGATGACTTTTAAAGGAAAATTGCTAAAATGTCATCAATATCTTTCCACAGCTGCAAATACGTGGAGCTCCTGACTGCAGAGTAAATACGTGCTCAGTTCTCTCACATGGACTTGCGTCAGTAGGAAATTCAGCAATTCATGACTCTTGCATTCCTGTTCATACAGTAAGTAAAAGGCTGTAGCAAATATGTCACGTAATAAAACAGCAAACATAACAGTGTATGCGATCTTAACTTACACCGATAGGAAGAGCACTTTCTTAGTGCTGTGCCTGCAGGACCAAAAACACTTTCGTCTGCAGCAGAGTCTGTTAAGCCTCTCCTACTGTCCGGCTCCCACACATGGTTTGGATAGAGGTGCAAATGACCAAATTGCTATATGACCAACTGGCCCTTTTGGAGTTTGGACCAGAGAAATTGTAGTAAATTGAGTAATTATATACTATATTCACTTGGTTCTTTAAAAATATAAGACAGGCTCATTGGGTTTGTTTTTTTGGTTTTTTTTTTTTGCAAAACTAGAAAATGCGTGCAAAATAAGTGTCAGCCAAAACACTGACCACAAAGAGGTGGCATTCCTTTCTTTAATTCTTCCCTGTTTTCCTGTTTTGAGTGCTACATGCTCATAGACTGGAAGAAAAAGAGCACTCACACTTGATTTTGGCTAATGTAAAGCAAAATAGAAATCACGCACACCCCCAGCAGTATATGCCGGTGCTTAGGTTGAGTCCTTGCATCTCCTTGAACAGCATTTTAGAGTTGTTTGTCTAAAATACAAATAACACAGTTGATTTTTTATGTGTCTTATTTTTAATTATCTAAACATTTTGTTACACTTGCCTGAGCAGTCTTCTTTCTTAACATTTGAGCATCACCCTTCACTGGAACAGAAAAGCATGCTATGCAGGTTTTTGTTACAAAGCATTGGCAGGCTCGTGTAAATATAACTCATCTCAGACTTGAAGTCTTGTCTTTGCGCTTGCATTTCAAGATAGCATTTGAGTTTTCATGAAAATTCATGTTACTTGGGCTGGGGACAGGTTAGCGGTAGACAGTATGCTTAGAATGTTCCAGGCCCTGGTTTCAATCTCCAGCATCAAAAACCAAAACAACACATAAACAGGCACAAATTATCATCCAAAGTGTATGTAGTTTATAGGGCTCATGAAATGTTACCGCGACACTGGTTTGCTGTTGTGTGTGAGATAAAACCCAAAATCCTCAGAGAAAGTGGCCTGCGTGGTTTCCTGCAGTTGGCCAGGCCTATGCCCATCTTCTCTTCCCAGGCTTTGCAGCTGGTGAGCTGTGGAATGCAAAGTTCTGAAGTCCAGCTGTTGACCCTTTGCTAACATTTCCTCGAGGCCTCCGTGTGTTCACAGCACTCCCCCCCCCCACAGGATGGGGTTGGCTGCTATCTGGGTGCTAGCACTGGGCAATCTAGACCTCTGCAGTGAGCAGCATGAGCGCTGGACATTCCTTCCTCCTGTCTGTAGCCTCAGCTCTCACTTACCTCCACCTGCCAGTAATCGCTGGTGATGCCTGTCCCATAATTTGTGAGTCTGTGATTGTATATGAGACAATATAGCAAGTGCACAGATCGTGATCTCTAGTTGGCTGCAATTAACGTTGACTCTGCTGTAGTCAAATCATCCCAGCACTTGCACTTTCTATACCTGTTTTTACAGGCAGAAGCTATCTAGATATTTTTGATGTCATCAGTTGTCTTCTTTGTCCTCTCAGCAATACAAAAACCACAGACTTCAGGCTCAGGAAAACAGAAAATAACCCTAAGAGCAGGGAACGTCCCACACTGGTCTTGGGGCAAGGACCACTGATTTCGGAGGTTTCCAGGGTCGGGGGCACACACTCAGTGAACGCAGTGATCATTTCCACTGAACACTAAGCTCTGCTGCTGAATATTGTATTTTTCTATTGACTCATTATTCTGGGATGATGAAAGGAGTAGAACATTTTATATTAAAGGCATTGCTTTCCTATTTAAACTGAGGCATGCCGTGTATCCTTAGGAGACATGTCTGGTGAATAGAATTGTTGCTTTTTTCCAGTTGTAGCCGTATTGGCCATGAATGTGATGTGAGACTCTAATCATTTTAATTCCATCCATTACCTGATTATTTCTTTTGGCCATAGCATGTCCTCTAGTGTACATCTTACACTACTTTCTCTCAGCAATATTGCTTCTAAGTACCGTGCAGTTATGCATGTGCAATTTATGACATCCTCTCCAATACAGCCACAAGTACTGATGCGAAGAGTTTGCACACACTGAGGAGGAAATATAATGAAACTTTAGGTTAAACTTGACAAAATTTATGGAACTATGATACACACATATGAATATACACCCACCTTTATATGTATGTATATCTAAGTACATGAAAGCTGGGTTTATGTGTGCAGGTAGATGTACATGTGTGTATATGATACATAAAAGATCTCTATAAATGCATAAATGTAAATATATAGACAGGAAATCCAGTAACACTAAATTTTAAGAGAACAAAAATTGTGTACATCACACATGTGCACACACACACACACACACACAGACTCCTTCGCATGTCTCCCAAGCGCATCACCAGGCAGCACAAGTTCCTTGAGGCCACGGGGTCCCAGGGCTGCCCCCACAGTGGGAGCAGCTGGGAGGCCTCTGTGTGTGCAGACCTCCCATTGGCGCTGTTCCTCTGCAAGCTGAACGGACTTCTCAAGGATGGGCATCTCTTCCTCACTCGTCAGGTTGCGTGTGGTGTTCAGGAAGCACAGCCTTTATCTGTGGGCCCTATGAGGTGTGCTACTGGCCTCTGAGCACGTGGCTGCCCGAGCATCCTTCTCCCCAGACTCCCCTGAGCCGCAGCTCTGCCTCCAAGGATTGCATCTGCCTCGGTCTGGCACTGCCGTTCATGTCCCACGGCTTCGGGGCATGGTCGCTGCACTTCTGGGAAACACAGCTGATTTCAGGAAGTGTTAGCATTAGACATGGACATGAACTATGAGAAGCTCACTTATTTCATTCCATTTTCAGTGTGTCCACATCTAAATATATGCCCGCAGATAGCATTCACTGATGTCTGCTTGTAATTGGATCTTGTGATACTTCACCTCCGATTCCTGATATTTTGAGAAGCCAAGATAATAATGGAAGAGACGAGGGTCTGTCTGAAGGCTCTCCTTAGGCTTTGTAAATCTGAGGCCTGTGGGTGTCTTCGGTATGCAGAGGGTCCAGAAAGCCCTCTAAGAGGAGAGGAGAAGGGGTTAATCCCTCCAGTCATCATTGGGAAGGCAAAGTGACAACAAGAAAGATAGTAGTTATACAGTGAGACATCATTACATAGTTACTGCATCTAATGTTTCTGTGCACATAATGTTCAAGTTCAGAAACCTCAGCCAGGGCTCCATAAAACAATTCTTGCATTTTATGTTTTTCTGCTTATGCTGTTTTATTTCACTCTTTGGGAAAAAAAGTAAAAATAATTTACTGAAGTAATAATTAGCGCTTACAAAGCACTTTGTATTCTATGACAGTCTGCAAATTGCTTCTGGAGGAGGACTTGTCCCAACACCCTAGTCTGGAAGGACATTGAGGCAGCGCTCCTTTCTATAGATGAAGCTTCCTCCAGGGCAAGAAATGTACTGGAATGGAATTTGAAAACCTCGCTAAGCCCCTTTCAGGCGGGGTGTGGCTGCTTGGCGGCCAATGAGAATTGACAGTGGATTCCAGTGTGTGCCCTGATGCTCCTGTGCCAGTGCCTGCCGAGCCCTGTGGTGACCGGAAGCCCTGGGAAAATGACTGGGACTCTTATCAATGCCTACGGCCTGGGAGACATCACAGGTGGCCATCAGACGCAGCAAGCTCAGGTGGTGTGCCTGCCTGCCTGCCAGGCCTCACGTTCCCGCACTGTCTCCTAAGGGAGGCCCTCCCTGCTCCTGACACCCACGGAAAGAAGCTAACCAACAACAAAATAAAGGAGCCTGCCTCAGGGGACACGGAAGGGTACAGGCCAGTGCTTAGTCAGGATTTCACATTCACGGTCCCTTTCAGCACAGAGCACTGTGCTGGGAAGGTGCTGACCTGAGGAAGGCAGATCACACCTGCACAGTCCTGGGCCCACCTCCCTGCCTCTGCCCTGTGCACTCGCACAGCACTGAGCGGACACAGCCACTGTGCAACGGAGGTCCCAACTCTTTCTGCCTTCAAGCTGGCAGCTTTGTCCAGCACAAGGGTTTGTTATCCTCCATTCAGTGGCATCGGATGTCACCCTCACCCTACTGGGAACATCTGCAGCTCATCCTCACATAATCAGGCCGGGACCTTCTTTGCTAAAGCTCTACTCACTTCAAACTCAGTATCCCTAACTGCAGGGGCTCCTGGTCACGGCCTGGAATGCTCTACAGCTTCTCTGATCTCTAGACACATCACTTCACATTAATCCCAAAGGCCTGCCACTCCCCTTGAACCCATGCGGACTCCATCATGGCAGGTACAACCTATCTCCTTACAGAGGAGAATCCATTTACCAGATCCCAGTTCACCCTTGGAAGCGCCAGCATGCACTGAGGCTCCATGGGTGTAGACTAGGTAAAGGCAAACCGCGTTGGTAAAAATGATTCACTTTGCTTCAGTAGTGGATGTATTTACTATGTGTTTGTGTATGTACGCACACAAGTACGTGTGTGTGTGTGTGTGTGTGAGAGAGAGAGAGAGAGAGAGAGAGAGAGAGAGAAATTTCTCTTAATACTTTCTCTCCCTGAGCGACTCACCTTCAGTTGCTTTGTACTTTGTGGACATTTTAAAATTTGCACCCCAGCACACATACGTACATGCATGTGCATGCATGCATGTCTATGCTTAGGCTTACTGGAATCTAGCTTCTCTCCTAAGTGGAAGCCATTTTATCATGAATATGTTGGTGACAGTATCCTTAACTTATTCCTAGTAACAGATTCCCTTCATTTTGTGCTTACCCTGGTGGAAAGCTTTTAGCATGCATTTTATTCTAGTTACTGTTTTTCAAGTAAATCACACTCAGATTTACTGGCTGTGGCTTCCTCACAACAATTTATGTGTCTTCTTCTCCTCTTTAATGCCCACAACACACTTTTCAGCTTGCAATGGATGTCTTCTCAGTGTCAGGTCTATCCCGGGCAAAAAGGTTAGAGGTTTGTTGAGTCATATCAGACGTTCTTTCATCCCCGTGGTGTCGGGAGCGGGCTCCCGGATGGAGCCACGTGCAGTGAAGGCCATGATGCCGGGGCTGTGGTGCTGTCTTCTCAGAACTACACACACGGTACCATGGGACTCCGGGGTTTCCGTGATGTGATACCATTGTTTGCACCTGAGGTGCTGGGTTCCATGGAACAGCTCCCGTGGATCAGCCACAGAACAAGGGCTCTGCCGTCTGTAAGGAGATCCTTGTCCATGGGCACAACAGACCACTAAACAGCAGAACACAGCATTCCCTGCTCTCCTGGAGCTCTGGATGGACTTTTCTGACTCTGTCTCCAGGATGCAGGCAGTGGCTTACAAACACTATCAATAAACATTTGCAGACGTAGATAATGGGTACAAGTCTATCTTATTTCATATGCACAAAATAACAACCATTAAGCTATGAATGATGTTTTAATTGTGTCTTGAGATGAATTTAAGAGAAATGGCCTTGGGATGCAACCTACTGTCCGACATAATGGGCAAAATGGTGCTTTGTTTGTGCAGGGACATGTTATGTAGGGCGTGACTGTATTGCAGTTTCCAATATTTGTGTTTTCAGAATGTGCTCCCTGGGAATGAGAGAATAGTTTTTCTTATTTATAAATAATTCCACTTATTTGAAATATTAAGTTGGTATTCATACCCAAAAAAGACAGTCTTTTCCTTTTTTTTCAAAATAATAAAATTTTATATTTTAATGACCAATAAATTTGGTAATATTATAGGTCAATTCATCATTGTATACCTAAAAGTATTTTAGGAGCATAGAAATATTCTCTACTGTGGTTCATTTGTGTTTTAAGTTGTATGCACATAGTTTGATATGATCATGAATCACATTCATCCTTGGTCCTTTAAGATCATGTCACCTGGTGACAGTGTGGCTGCCTTAGTTTGTGTAAGTGCACTCTGTGATGTTCCCATGGCAGGGAAATAGGCTAACAATGCATCTCTCAGAAGGCATCTCCATTAGTAATCGACACATTGCTGCATATGTATGAATTGTATGCATATTAGGTGACTGTGTAATGGAATATATGTCATTTTATTAATGATTTATTTTTTATAAATAGTAAAACGAATGATGTTTATTAGAAAAAATGCTACAACCCTAAAAATAGATTTTTAGGAACTTAATTCAGTTTCCTCTGAACTGTAGGTTTTGGAGCTCTGGGAGTGAGCAGGCTCTGGGCTCCGTGTGGGAGGCATTTGCATTGTGCAGCATGGTCTTTCCCATCCACCTGGGCAGCTCCAGTCCTCCGTCTGCAGAGCCACCATGGGTTCTTCACCACCTCAGCTGTCATCACCAGGAACAGGAACAGAGCAGGAGCCTGTCCAGGGGGAGTGCTGGTCCCTGTGCACACACGGCCACTCAGCACAGGCTGTCCTCCAGTGACACAAAAGAACGCCACGACACTAGAGGACCAAGAGCAGTGGCCTGCCACTGTCAGTGCAGGAGACCCAAGTCCAGAGTCTCAGCTGCGGCAAAGGGTCATTTCTTCTCCAATATGTCGTGCTTCATTCATTCACTGTGACATTATCAATAGACAGCCTGACCAACAGGGACACTTGGATAACTGAAGACACCAAATCTCACATCCTCACCTGTCAAAGGACAAAGTATATCTAAAACAGCTTTTACCCGTGTGCCGATAGATGGTTTTCGATAAGAAGAAAACCACACCTTCCACTGCAAGCACTGCTGGCGGTTTAGGATAAAGTGACCTTTAAGATCTAGGGGGAAAACTTTCACAAAATGGCTGCTTTGCTTTTGTTCTTAAGATTATAAACACTGACTTCACTCACACCATGCTAGAACCCTTGATAAAAGAGGCGGGCAAGTAAAGGGTAGAAAGGAGATGGGTACTTCGATGCAACTGGGGTGTGAGAACTTTTGCAAGTTTTAAAGCTGTCTCTGATTTTTGCTTTTCTAAAGGAAAATGGGAGTTAAGTTCAAGGCAGTCTTCATCAAGCACGTGCTTGATGGTACGGTGACCCAGCCAACACCTCGGAGGTTCACACCAGCCTTTTCATTCCTCGTAATGATGGTGAATGACCCAGCATCTTGTAAAATGAAATTGAAATCTGCAGCGAGGCAGCACTTCAGCTATTAAAATGATTTTTTCTTTGTAATGGAGCACTGCCAGTCCAACCATTTGTGAATTGCAATTAAAATTTGAAGCCGGCAGCACTTTTGCAATTAAAACTGGCATTTTTTAAAAAAAATCTACACCAATCTAGATAATTAGATAGAAACTGAAATATCCAATTTTTATGCATATGGACATGTACACAGAAATAATTTGAAATTTATCATTCAAGATATTCTCTTCTTAACAAGGAGTATGCTAAAGGCTGTGGCAGAATAAATTGTTTTCATATTCCTTCTTCAGCAAATTGGTATTAGGTATTTGGTCAACAATTTGTTTTCTTTATTTGTGTCACCTAATTTTACATTCTTTTGGTTAGTAATAAATTCTGATGGTACTAAAGTTCTCAAGATACCTATGAAAAATAACCAATATCTTAGAGCAGCAATCACAAGGAAACTTTCTAATCATTTGACCATTTTGTCAATGAATTTGTTGAATTTAGTCATAGTTAGATTCTGCTGGTGAGAATTGTAGAAACATTGGAATTAACTTCACTAAGTTATTTCAAAGTACAATTCTCAAAGTACTTTCAAAACATGTGTATGTATGACAGAGAACCAATAAAAAGCCTCCTGTTAAAGATTTTCTTTTCCTGCCAACATGACCTGCCCAGGCTGCATGAAGCAGTTTCAGACACACTGCTAGTGAGCTGTAAGATTGTGATGAACACAGACTGCAGTTTCTGAACTGTTATCTGCAGGAGAATTTAGAATCTTCAGATTTTGTGGACAGTTCAAATTTACATACGCGTAGGTGCACGCATGCGGAGCCCTTCAATAATTGCATAAAAGTATCTGTAGTTCTCAATTTAAAGTTGGTGTTGCCTTTGCATAGTAGTTTCTCTTTTGATACCCTTTACAGCTGAGCTCATCTTTAAGTTGTCATTTTTGCTTATTATTTGGAAGGTAATTTGGAAACAGGAGCCCAAAAACTTTGTCCTTAGTGAAACAAGAAACACCACCAGTCAAAATCAGAATTGTTTCTCTTCCTTGAGTAGAATTCAGGGCCTTCAAGTTCTCTGAGGCCTGGACATCCTTCTGGACCAGGCCTGCATGTGGTATTTGAACAACATGCCCTGGACTTGGTGCTCTCTGTTTGCTCACTTTTTTTTTGTACCAGGCATTGAACCCGTGGCCACACACTTGCAATCCCCAGCCCTGTTTGCTCACTTTTAATAAGATGATGGTGGTCACCAAGGTCCTCTCCATCCTCTGCCCTAGTTCATACTCAGGTGGCTCTGTCTGCCATCCCGTGTTGGAACTCTTCTGGAGACCCTGACTATAGTAGATGCTCCCCAGTGAAAGTGCCCTCAGAAGCAGGGTTTCATCTGTTTTGGACATTCTTCAGAGAGAGGGCAAAGTATCTTAAAACAGGTGTTTGTAAATAGCCCCACATTATACCATTTACACCATGAGTTTATGGGGAGATGTATCACTAGCGAGTAATTAGGAATAGAAAGATAACGTGCTGAGGAATTGGATGATAAGGAGCACACCAGAGAGCCTGTGCAGAAAACAAAATGTGAGCTGCCAGGTCACAAGCTGCAGCTGTAACAACCTGTGGTCAACAAATGTGTTACCCTTTGAGCGAGGGCTGGTGGAAATGGAAATTGCAGGCCCCAGAATGCTGCTGTTAACTCAGCAGCTCAATTAGCACCTGGGTGTGCTGGTGCTGAACCGAGTGAGGCCGTCTGGCCCCATCCCTGGTGCACAGACCTGGCAACCAACCTTCCCCGGCTGACAGGAAACACCTCTTTTCATTAGCTGCATATGCTAGCGGCCTGGAGTACCAGCATTTTTTCATCCTAGTTATCTTATCTTGCTCCGAATTTACAGAATTAGAAATACAAGGCGTAATGGCAGGGACGCTAATTCCCTGATTTACTAAATCTGCACCTTAACATTAAAATAAATAGTGTGAGTTGCAAATCCCATTTCATGATTTTCATTTTCACTGTTACAGGGATGTTTCCAGGTTGATATTTTTAATCCAGATATAACTCACATACCACAGAATTCGCCTACTTGATTTCTTCAGTAAGATGATTAGAATAGTCACAGAAGCACACAACTACTGCTTCTGTCAGATTGCAGAGCACTTTCGTCACCCCCAAGTCACCCGTACCTCTTTTCAGTCACTCCCCATTCTCCTTCCTACCCCCATTCCAGTGATGCTTCTTTTTGTCTTTGCATTTGCATATTAAGGAAGTGTCATGGAAGTGAAATCACAAGTGAGCTTCATGACTGCCTCTGCTGGCTACACTCTTTTATTTCCATATCTTACTTGCTTTCCACACAGTTCTCTTTCCCTGAACTTCTTAAGGAAGAAAAAGCACTCACTTCCTCCAGCTGCTTTGGGGTTCTCCAAAATTTCTGTGCTCCTGACCTCACCTGTACCAAGCGCGAATCCTCTGCCAAGGGTGTCTTCCCTTTCTCTGAGATTTCCAGCTGAAATACGGGTCTGTTCTGCTCTGAGACCATCACTTTCCATTTGTGGGTGAAGGGGAAGCAGCAGTGTCAGCTGATCTGGGAAAGATGTCAGGAGTCCACAACAGTCCACTGGCAAAGGTGTCCCTGAGCCTCTGCTGTGACCAAGCAGTGCTGGATGCTCTTGTAAAAGAGACCCTTACTCCTCAAATTTTTATGCAAACGCTCTTTGCAAATAAATTAAAACTTCAGAGATCGGTGAGATTATGAAGTATAAAGGAGAATATTTATTTTCCTACTGAAAAAAAATTCCAAAATTTTGAAGTGAGACCATAAGGCACTGTGGTGGGGTCTCCAGAATGTGGGTAGTTAGTGATAGGCCTTGATTACAGAGGCTGGCTTTCTGGGCTTCTTTTCTGAAAAAAAAAAAAAAAAAAGGATAAAGGAAGAGCTGCACAGATAGGAGATCTGCGTCTGTGAGCCGCAAAGTCTCAGCTCTTTGTGGGATGTTGAAGTGAGAACCCTGTGGAGTGGCCCAGATGCATCATACTCATCAAACTTTTATCAATACTAATTTACTAATATCAATAATAATCTGTTTCCCAGTGGATCACTGTTCCCAGGCAAGGGCGACATGCTCCTTATGGCTTCCTGAGCTCTTCAATGTGGGTGTCAATAAAACGGACTGTTACTCTCAAGCTATTGACAGTTATTAAAAATGACCTCGATGTAATTTCATGCCTATCAAAACAAGGAGCATATGTTAAGGATTATGAGGAGCCGCGGTCCAGGCAGTGCCGACAGCTGAGAATAAGGGCCGGGCAGCTCTGTGCATCTCTGACCGTTACTGGTTTTCTTGGCCTCTGCCTCTTGCCCTGGAATACGGGGGCTCCTAGGTGGAAGCTCCACTCTCTGGAGGGCTTAATTGGAGCTATCTGGGGCCCTCGTGTGTGCTGTAAGGAGCTGCCACAGCACATCATCTCCGCAGTTAATGTGGTGTAGAATATCATGAGCACTGCTACAGGCATCTGCCTACGCGCAGCATGGGCAGATCAATACAGCCTGGTGGACACGCTGGCTCCTAGCACTCTGCAGACTGCACACAAGTGCTGTCTTGGTTTTTTCACTAGTTTGAAAACCTGCTTTTCTCCGTAACTGCATGCTAGGACCTCCCAGCAGTTTTAATAGACAGCCTTATATGCAGAGTTGAAAAGCTACCAAGTGTCAATACCTGATAGCCAAATATGCAACTAACACTGGAATGCATTCATCTCCTTCATGGGCGAGGGATGACTGTGCTGACAGAAAGCAGAGAGGTAGTCTAAAGCAATCAGTTCCCAAGAGCGCGAACCCCTCTCAAATGCACTAGATTGCATGTCCTTCTGGGGAGTGGTCAAGTGTGGACTCTAGGGCTGCTTTGTATAGTTCTAATTAAGGTCTATTGAGACCCATTCCACTAGTTTGAGGGCCTTGTTTGCAAGGCAGAGAGCAGCATTACACTATTACGCTTTCATTTTTAGAGGAGACATTTCCTTCCTGAGACAGCACAGAGATGCTGGTTCCCACACAGAAAGCCCTGAGTTACCCAGGGTTGTTCTCTCCCTTATTAGCAGGCCCCCAGTAGGTGACTGCAAAGCTCCTCCTGACCATTCATTTCCCCAAGTTTCATCAAACAATAACTTGTCCTGTTACGGTCTTTTACATAAAATTCAAAATAATTTCCTATCCACAAGATTTAAAATTGGTTGAGACTGAGTGGTAAAACTAAACGGCAAAACAAACCCTGCTTCAGAAATACATGCTTCTGACAGGGAGCAGCCACTGATTTGGAAAATCAGAGGTTTGCTTTTATTTTCTTTAGTTTTTGACAATATCTGTATTTATGGGATTGGTTTCTGAGCATTTTACTTTTTAATAAGAGTGATAAATTCTGTCTGGTTTGTTCATAGATGTAGCTCATTCACCTCTGTGAGAAAATTGTGTGTTTTTAAAGCATTTAAAAATTAGTCTTATGGATTGTACATCAGGCACTGAGACACAGGTGGGCTAAGAGAAAGGCTGCTGTCTGTGTCGTGTTAGCATAGCTTGTGTATTTGTGTGTTCCTGTGTGCGTGCATGGGTATTTTGCTACAACTCAATAGTTTTGAAACTCTTTAAGATCATGGCACACAACAAATTTATAATGTGAATGACTAAATGTGATTCTTAAGCTATTATCATCATATACAACATCAAAATAGGTGGGGAGTTAGCAGGGCCTGTTTGTGCCTAGTTGCTGGAGGCTTGGGGATTTCACAGTTTGTACCCTGTTCACACTGACTAAGGCCCTTGGGACGCTTCCTTACCTGTGCAGGGAAGGTTCCGAGCAAGTCCCACTGCCATGGCAGCCACATGGTGGAACAGCTGAAGAGTTCCAACCTGGGTGAATCTGGACAACACAGGACAGCAGCTGGAGCAGCCTTCCGAGGCGGAGCTGCCATGACACACTGTGCTGGTTAATGAATGAAGCCTGTGACACACCTTTCAGCCACCTGTCGCTCTAAGACAGCTTTTGGTTTTACAAAGTGCCGGTTACTCTTTATGGTGAGTCCCGACAACCCCACCTTCACGAGTGACTCGGTGAGGCAGCCTGCGGAGGCTCTGGCAGCTGCAGGCAGATGGGGCAGCAGAGGGCAGGAACCCAGGGTTGGGGGCCCTGAGCATGCCAACTTGGGTTTTCACAGTGTGGAGCCCTTCAGGTGCTTGGACTTGCTATCAAGGCAAGACCACGCCAGTGTTTCAGTGAACAGGATGGAACCTGCCTTGGCGGCCTCTAGGGGTACTTGACCTGATATTTGGGGGTCACTTGTACCAGTGACTGAGTAGAAGCGCCTGTGGAATTCAGGGTCTCAGGACGTGAAAGCCCTTGTGGTCTTACCCCTAGGCCACACTTTCTAGGTGGTTTCACTAGGAAGGCTGGTGAGTCTCTGCCTAGGTTTCCAGGGCTGGCTCAGGCTGTTGCACACTGGAGCTGTCCAGTAGCCTGGCCTCCTGAGGGAAACTGTGGGACTGAATTCTGCAAACCACAGACTTCTTTGTAAAATCGTTTGTAAAATTTCCGTGTTGCTAGGCTGCTCTAAGTAGCTATAATCAAAGCTAATCATGCATTCCGTATATATTCCTGTAGAGACTAATTTTTTTTCATGAAGACTAATTTTTAAAATATTAAGACAATAGAAGGCACTATGCATCCAAAAAATACACTCCTAGTCTCTAATTTCTAGTTGTTTTTAAAGTACTTGCTAAGACACGTAAAACTAGGTTCACATTTGAAGAGCACAGTAAATTTAAGTAATCTTCCAAAAGACCAAATGAAGATTATGAATAGTACAACCTACCCCCTGTCTGATTATTTTGTTTCTCTTTACAATTCTTGTAGTTTGTTTTTATACCTGCATGAAAGAAAAAAAATACTTGACTAATTACCAGGTCCTCTATCAAAGTTTGCTGGTGACTCTCTTCTCTTTCTCCCCAAGCTCCTGTTCATCAGGCTTAGTGAACTGCTGCCTAAGTTCTGGGAATCACATAGGAAATCACCACCCTTCAGAGGCATGTGCGCTGAAAGGGACAGGAACAATGAGCCAACAGAGGGGACATCTGCCTATGTGTACGGCTATGTGAATGTCGTGCTCATCTGCCCTGGCTCCCCCTGGCTGGATGAATACGCATACAGTAACTGCCTCCCTCATAAGCATATGCCTTTATTCTGTGCCCAAAGTACCATTGCTTTTGGATATAATGTGCATATAATTTTATATGTCAAGGTGATTTGGTCAGATAATCAGCCATATGTCACGATGGTACTATGAAGGTATTTTTAAGCAAATCACCATCTGTAAAGTGAATAGTTTTACTCAATCAGTTGAAGGTCTTACATGACCAGAATGGCCTCCTCCAAGGAAGAATAACTCTGCCCCAACTGGACTCAAGATGACAATACCTTCTTGGCCTTGGGTCTCCACCCTACCCTGTTGACTTTACATTTGCTAGTCTCCAAACTCATGTATGCCAGTTCCTTTACATGGTCTTTGTGTTTGTGTAAATGTATATATTTGCATATTGTGTTATATGTTTGTATATTGTATGTATTACATACCTGTATTGTATATATACTATTTGTGAGAAAATTAGGGCAATTAACACCTTATTTTTACATGCCCCCTGTTTCCAAGACTCTAAGTCAGAGTACATTTCAAGCATGTCCAGGCTGGACTGTCTGGATAAGCATTATGGAAAGACGCTGGGAACCGGAAGGTTAGTACACTCTGCAGAAACTGCCTTCCTACCCGTGTGCTAAGTCAGCTGTTCACTGGAATGCCGGTCATACAAGGAAACAGATCCAGCCAGCGATGTCACTGTGATGTAGTGTAATCTAGAAAACCCCCTGCCTGTGGTCACCATGTGCGTAGAGATTCATTCATCTGACCCCTCCTGTGCATGCCAAGGAACACAGCTGTAGAACAGACATCATGGACTTTGCTGAGTGACGCTGTTGTGCTTGTCTCAAGATATTTTGCTCAGCGACGCTGTGTAAGGATACACACTTCTTGGGGACCTTCTGAGTGGTGCTGTTGGGCCCGTTTGTGCTTCTTGTGGCTCTTCCACATTAGTGTCATGTTTAACATCATCCTCTCATTAGCAATCATTAGCAAGTCCCAGTAAGCTTATCTCTCACAAGCCATCTCCAGGTATTTTCTTCCGCCTCTCAGCCACCTGCTCACTGCACTAGCACACCTGGAAGATGGGTGTGACAGTGTGTAAATTGTGTATAAATATGTGTGCCTATGTATACATATGCATATTTGAGTATATGCACACATCTTATTTCTGTTTTTCTGGAAAACTATTGAATAAAATTAGTGAATACAATGCTCACCTTGTTCTGTTACATAAGGCCTCAGTTTTTGTCAAATGATCCCTTGTCCTGGCCTGCCTCTTGTCCCCTCCTCACCCTCTAGGTGGAGCGCAAACCTGATGTCTCCTTGGGCTGAAGAAGCACCGTCCTGCCACGCCAGAAGAGGGTGGCGCATGGGTCTGCAGGGGCGCCACAGCGAGCCGCAGGCCATCAGGCTGGAGGAACGCCTCCAGTGCAAGCAGAGAGGAGACCTGGTGGTCAGAAACAGCTCACCCTTTACTGCTGCCTCCTAAGTAAACTAAAGGCTGGGCCATAGTGGAGAAGGCTTTTAATTTGTGAAGGAAAATAGAAAGCTACTTAGATGCTATAACAAAATAATTTTATGAGGCTGAAATAAGTGTATTTGCAAAGATCCAGCATGTTTACCACTCATAGACTCCATATAAAAGTATGAATATAAGATGTAATGACATGAGAAACAATTCTTTCCTTCAAAGGAAAAACTGATATACACAAGTAAAAATGGAAAACTAAAACCATAGTGGTAAACACATGGGCACACCTAAATGAGAATCAAGCATATAAAGTGACAATATGACTACTAATATGGACAAAAATAGAAATGGGACTTTATGCTTGGCAATATAAGAGGCTGTGTTTCTAAAGAAAATTATTTATGTCCTTGCCTAGCAACAAGTGGCAATGCAAAATATTTGAGGTCTAGAGGTGACATGAAGCACCTTGAGATCAGATTTTACCCAAGACCAGGACAAGCAAGAACCATCTGCCTGAAAAATAAAAGGGAATGGAGAGGAAAACGCCTTCATCCTCTCCCTGTCCTGATTAGGACATATAATAACAACAATAAAATAGCATTCCAGTTGGATCTTTTGTTTTTGGTTTTGGTTTTTGGTCTTGTACTCAAGATTGAACCTAGGGCCTTCTCTCTGAGCTACATCCTCAGCCCTTTATTTTTTAGACAGAGTATTTCTGAGTCCTTAAGTTGCTCAGGCTGAGCCTGAACTTGCAGTTTTCCTGCCTCAGCTTCGAGAGTGCTGGGATTATGGACACGTACCACCTTGCCCAGCTTCCAGCTATATCTTGATCTCAAACTTATACCATCAGTATAGCTGTAGGATCCAATCAGGCTATCTCCATTCAAATCTGCCAGGTTGTTTCTGCTTCTCATTCCCTACAGAAACACAAAGCAGATGTTTTATTTTTGCCTAAAATGGGCTCCCATTTGGTTCCTGAAATTCCTGGAAAAAAGAAACGGACCAAATATTACCTCAGTGTCAATACTAACAGTACTCCACAGAAAGTCTTATCATCAATGAGTTGCAGGGCAGCAAGACAGAATAAAACCGACAGTAACAGATGTGACTACCTTGTCCTTCATGTAATTACATAATTCTAGATAATTTACAGTAAAAAAATAAAGATATAAAAGACAGAATAAAATGTACCAGCCATAACACATTTTCAAAAAATAGACAAATTTGGAAAAAAATATTTGGATCTAGAAATTATTTGTACTAGAATTTATTCTGAAATTTAACAACAAAAAGAAACATGTGTAAAACAGCAGAGAAAATTCAAAGACCCAAGAAGTAAATTGATGAGCTTGAAAATAGATCAGAAAAAATTATTCATAATGAAAACTAGATTGACAATGTGAATAATGAGAGAGAAATTGAGACAGAAAAGAGAAAAGACACTTTAATGTAATCAATACTAATAGCATTGTAATCAGTGTCCTAGAAAGTTGAAACAGAGACTAAAAGATGTGTACTACTTATAAGGGTGTCTGATATGGACATCTCAAGGACCCTACAGAGATATCTAATACTAGGATGATCACCATTAAAAGGCACTTATCTAACTCAGCAGCCCTATCAGGTTTAGAGTACTTGCATATTCATGATTATATTATGTGAAATATTGCTCCCACCTTAAAAATAAGACACAATAAATTTAGCTTGCCATGATCATGAAGTTCTTTAATCATAAAACCAGGAGCTCAATTTAAATGTCACTGCCAGAGGTTAGACTTCCAGCCACTCTGCCAGGCTAGTTGTGCTTACATTTTGGGGGCACTAATGAGCAAAAACATTACCAAAATGATTGAGAAATGAATTTTCTGAAATACCTTAATTTTATAGTAAAGCTAAAATTGTTCTACAATTACATGCTTATTGTAAATGTGTAGTAAATATGATAAAAGGTAGAGAAGCAGCAAAAGAGAGGGGAAAGGGTATGTAAGATATTTAAAGTCCTTGCTTTGCAAAACACAAAGTTGGAAGAAACTGTCTCAATAATTATGATTTAACTTAAAAGGTAATAATGGTGGAAATAAAAGGAGATATATATATGTTTACATATATGAAACCTTTTTATATATATATGGTGATTTTAAAATACAGTAAATATCCAGATAAAAAACTTATTACAAGAAAATATACAATGCCAAAAATGACTGAATGAGAATGTTTAAAGTAAGAGGGATTCTATTGAATATTTTGAGGGGAATTAATGACAATGTGTCTTTTGTCATAATAATTTCTTAAATTTAAATACTGTATTTGTTGATCATACTTCATATATATATATACATATACACATGAAATTGCTTTATAATATACATTATACATCATAATGCAACGTCTAAGGTTTATTTTATATATACACACATATGTATAAAGTCTACATATATGCATAAAATATACACATAAAATATGACAGTTTAATCCACATTTATTTCAGCAAAACTAACAGGCCATATATTCATGAAATACATATAGACGTAGGGTAAATCAATAATATTAGCAATGTGAAGGTATCTACCAGAACTAAAACCACAAATATTTAAAGCAGCGCCCTGCTTGACTGTGTTCAGAGGAAGAAGCTGAAATCACCGGGAGCCTGTCTCCCGTCACGAATGGCTGCACCAGCAGGTCTGTCCAGTGTAACTGTGTGGAGGTCCTGGAGACCCCTGAAGGTTTGTGACTTCCAAGGAGGTTTAGAGCCTGCTCTTAGCAGAGCAGAGCAGAAACTGCTTTCTCCTTCCAGCCTCCTTGAGGGAGCTGGGTGAGCAGAAGACGCAGTTGCCTAAGTCTCAGGGCTCTGTGCTCAGCCCACAAGCTTGCTTCTGACCACAGAGGGGCAGGCAGAGCGGGCGGTTATCACCGTTTCCTCCCCCACATCCCTGCTGGCCCTGCCCTCTTTGGCTGAAGTGAGCTTCGAGGAATTTACAGGGCTAGAATTCACTTTTTACCCCCTGTTATGGTTTATATCTAGATGTCCCCCAAAGCTTCATGGGCTCACAGGTAGGGCTTTGGGGAGGTGATCAGATCATGAATGTTTCATACTCATCAGTGGATTAGTGCACGGATGAGTTCACGCCTCGATCTGACTTGGAAGGTGAAGTGTGGTTGGAAGAGGTAAGTTCCTGGGACATGGATGAGAGAGTCTACCTTCTTCCCTCTTCTCTTGATCCCTCTCTCTACTTCCTGACTGTCATGCCATGAGCAGTTCTCTGCCATTTGCCTCTGTCATGTTGCTCTGCCTGGAAGCGAGCCAACAGCAGGGGACTAAAGCCTCTATAAATTGTGGGCAGGATAAACCTTTCCTGTTTTAAATTGTGTCAAGTACTTGTGTCTCAACTATGAGAAAGCAGCTAAGACACACTGAATATTTTTCTCTGTTTCATCTTTCAGGAACAAGATATCAAAAAGTAAGACATTTAGGAGTTACCACTTGTATGTGAAAAGTTAGAAAATGACCACACATGCCCAGGGAAAGAGGCAGGCTCAGAGGAGACCTGGAAAGATCTTCAGTTTAATCATTTAAGAATTGACTTCAATTTTCACTCAGGCATCAAGTTTCTTTATGTACTGACTATTCAGAGCATCACTCAAGGAGCCATTTCAATTTGATAAAATTGCTGTTTTTATATTTCCTATTATATTGTAAAAATTAACAAAAAGTATGCAATTTTTGATCATCCTGTATTTAAATAATTGAAACCTCCTACAGATCCTGGACACGTGGACACTCTACAACAATAAACAATTTAACAAAGGACAAGCAAACCTTGGGCAAGGTGGGAGCCTGATTTCCAGAGCTGAAACATTGTTAGGTTCAAACATCCAGTTTCCAACACCCCCCAAAAATAACTGGATATGCAAAGAAACAAACAAAAAAATAAAACCCCTTTAAGAGGAAAGAAAATTAGCAACTAGTATCCCTGAAAAAACGTAATGGATGACCCATTAGGGAGAGCACTTTAAAGCAACTGATTTATAGATACTCAAAGAACTACAGGAAGATGTTCAAAAAGCCAATAAAATGGTGTGTGAATAAACAAAAATATCAACAAAGAAAAAGACTACAGTAATACTAAAAAATATTTAGAGCTGAAAAATGCAGTGACAGAAATAAAAAGCTCAGTAGAGCAACTTCAAAGCAGATTGGAGCAGGCCAAACAAAATGTTATTTTGTTTTTGGAAAAAAATATACAAAGGTGTAATTTTTTGACTTACCACCTAAAAGGGTTAGAGACAAAGCTATGATAGAGTACATCATTGAAGTTAAGATGGTATAAATTGATATTACAGTGTTAAAATGTTAGCATATTTAATGTTATCTTCATGATAATCACTGGAAAATATAAATAAAAATAAATGAGAAACTTAAATGTTTCACTATTATCAATTAAACACAAAAAGACAATAATGTGGAAAAAGGGGGACAAAATAAGGCTATGAGGCATATAGAAAATAAAAGTGACAAAAGTAAGTCTCACCTTATCCATAATTTGTTTAAATATAAATGGATTAAATTATAAAATAAAGACAGAGATTAGCAGAATGAATTTAAAAACAAAATTTAACTCATGCATATTCTGTCTACAAGAATTCATTTCAGACCCAGTAGGAAAGAAAGAAAAATGGTGACATATTCTGTAGCATGGGTAAACCTACAGGACACTCTGTTGAGTTAAACAAGCCTGTACCCAAAGAAATAAGTATAGTTTGATTTTATAGCGGTATCTTGGTTCACAAACTTAACTTATTCCACAGCTTTGGGGAAAATGGCCTCAATCATTTTGGCAGGGGGAAGCTGACCAAGATCATATTTGTCACCTGATGCAATTTGTGAACAAAAGCAAAATTTTGCCAAATGCTTTGTTTACAAACTGTTTGCCAACAAAATCATTTAAGAACAAAGGTATTACTGTATTTTTATGAGATAATTAGAGAGGTTCAAATCATAAAGACAGAAAGTATAAGGGGGATTTCCAGGAACAGTAGGGAAAAGAAGACTATGGCAAAGTTAATATTTAATGAATATAATTTTCAGTATTACAAGATGAGAAGAAATAGGGAGATGTATAGTAGTGATACAGTTATAACATTATAATGCAATTTAGTAAGACTGAATTGTATACTTAAAATTACTAAGATGGTAAATTTTATGTTATGTGTATTTTTCTACAATAAAAAAAATGTGCTGGAGGTCCTAAACAATGATCTGAGCCAGAAAAATTAAAAATTATAAGATTTTTGTAAGGGCCGAGGATTTAGCTCAGCAGCCTAAGCACCTGCCTTGCAAGTGCGTGGTTGTGAGTTCGGATCCCCAGTACCAAAAAAAACCAACAACAACAAAAAAAAAGATTTTGTAAAGAAAAATAATGCAAATATGTCTGTGAGGTTAAAAACTATAAGGTAATAAATTAATTATATTTAGTTAGGTAATGCTGAGGAATAAAAAGGTAACCTACAGTGGTGTTCAACATCTGAGATAATGTAAACTTTTCTCTTGTAAAATCTAACCATTTGAGCATTCTGTTGCAAGTGGAAACTCAAAGGGCAGGGGTATCTACAGCTGGAGCTTTCTGTAAGGTGCAAACCAGTGCCGTCCTGCTGAAGAGTCCCTGGATGAACATTTGCCAAGGAGCTAAAAGTCCCAGGAGACTGTGAGTCACCCCTAGAGAGCTCACTGAGGAAGAAAATGGAAAGGCTTTCAAAGTTATAAGATAAAGAGACACTGACTCCCCAAAAACATTATCAAGAAACATACCCACATTCCAAACTGTGCTTTCCTGGACAAAATAGGATTTATTGGGCACCTTGGTGATACAGTTCTGCACACCCGGGAAGACGAATGAGCACAGCTGGAAGCTGTGTTCTGGCTGAACCTGCTAGGACAAAGTTGTCACATCCAGCGTAGGTGGTCCTGGGACTTTCTAGGAATGTTTGTGTCATGGGAAGGAATTTAATCACCAACTGCCCATCATAGACCACACTAACAGGGCCCTGGAGGGAACAGGCTACAGCCAGAGCCTCTGAAAGACACGAAGTCAGTTTTGAATTGAGGGGCTTCATGCTCCAATGATATCAAAGTTTCCACTCCCAGCAGCACCCACTTGGGAAACTTCAAAACTAAATGCTGTTGTGCTGTTTCCCCAGTTAGTTGTGTGCCACTCCCAAAAGACTCTCCTAGGACTTTGGATTATAACCAGAACAACAGCCGTTTACATCCTGTGTCCCTCTACCAACTTCCCGCACATTCTGGTCAGTACTAAAAAACCGGACTTTACTTCTTCACCAATGAGCTTCTCTCCTATGCGTCCTTGCCTGGAGAATAACTCAACTCAGTTTTGTTTACAAATGGAAGTGACACCCCCTAGAGAATGGATTAGAAGAGGACAGGAAACCACCTAGAGAGGCTTTTACTGATAACCCTTAGGTCGTATACAGTACGTTCATTTCAGCAGTGTGGGGTCTATGATCACAAACTATATAGTTCTACTGATTATCCAGCTTAAAACTTTGGAATGTTTTAAGTTTCATGTAGTTCTAATTTAACAATTTTCAGTCAAACTTCTATAAATAAGAAAGAATATCTTAGCACTCAGATTAGCAATTAGCCATTCTAACAAATGGAAACTGTTTAAGTCTGAAGATGTATCGTATTTAAAAAGCATTTTTTTCACATCAAAAACTAATTTAAAAAATTTTGTAGAACTCATTTCAAAGAGTTCACTGTGGTCCATTCCATTACATAATTAATAAACCTGTTTCTGTAACTTTTAAGAATTTACCATTTTTAAATATATTTATTATATTATGATTATGTTATACTAATTTTTAATTCTAAAGTAATTAAAAATATAATCAAATGATGCTATCACATTAATAAAAGTTATCTGCTGTGGTACTGGGGTTGGACCAAGGGCTTCAAGCCACATGTACATCTGAGCTATCCCCCCTTCCTCCTTACTTTTTCTTTAACTTTGAGACCCGGTCTAAATTGTCTGGGGTGGGCCCCAAGTAGAAGTCTTTGTGCCTCACTTTCCCTAGAAGCGGAGATTATAGGTATGTGCTACCACCTGTTCCTCAAATTTTCATAGTTTTATATGATTTAAAAAACTCCCCTAATTTTCTGCTGCACCTTTCACACAGAATATACTGGACACATTTTTATTTAGCTGGGTATGACACAGCATTTGATTGTATTACTCACCATAAAAGCTCTTCAGTTTAGACTGTGCACTTACTATCACATTCTGAGCAAGTACTTGATAAATGACAGTCACACAGTGTAAATTCCATATGTTGGTCCTAACATTTTTCTTTGGATTTAGCTATTTCATTTTAACTATTTATATTATGTACTTTGTGCACACTGTCAACTTTAGGTTTGTTAGTTATTTTTCCTGTTAGGGACATAAAATTATTAATTGTAAAAGCCCAGCGGTAAGTTCTACAGAATATTTCAGTTTAAATCTTTGACTTTACATTTCTTGTTTGGCTTTGGCATAGGGTGAGGTACAGACCTTCACTTTCCTCTGTTCTTACTGTTCCCCACTCCTCCTTTCCCAGTGATTTTGGAACACACTTAAATGAGTGTTTATATGTGTTTCTAATTTGTTTGTTTGCTGCTTCTGGGAGAAAAAGTAAAAAGCAGTGGAGTGGAGTTGCGTGAGCACCGGACAAGTGACCTAGGGCAGCGTGGTCCTGCCTCTGTTCACCAGGCCACAGCTGGATGAACCCCTTAAACAGTTTCCAGTTGTTCAACTATGAAATGAGGGCTGGGATCTGCGCTTTAATTCCCAGTGTCTGCATCTGAAGAGTTCCTCAATCAGGGATACACCCACTTCACGTGCATAAGCACATAGCAGGCTGCCCAGACTCCCACAGTCAGTGCTGGACCCAGGACACCTGACCCAAGTGTGATCGGATCGCCTCCCTCTCCTGAGCTGGGGCACCCTGTGATCCCTGCTAAACCTGTACTAGTTCCAAAAGTGCATCTGGAGCTCCAGAATCACTGCCAAGGGAAGCTATCTTAGGTTGCAAAAACTCGGCCAGTTTAGACCACACTTTAAGACTGCTGGAATTACTCCCACACACAACCAACCACTGAGTCTCATACCCTGCTCCACTGAGAAGTTACAATACAGCAGTTTAACATGCTGTCAAAAACTAAATTCCCAAACAACTTAATTTTAGTTCCAGGTTCTCACTACCCAGGTTCTTTTTAAACCATAATGACTGAATTGCAGAGCACAGACTAATACACAGTTCACAGCAAATACAAGGCTTGTATGTTACTTTACAAGTAATCCGTGTTAAAGTGAGGTTTTTATCCTCTTCGGGTAATTTCAATTAATGTTTTATTTTGAAAATATAAAAATGGTTTTTCAGCTTTCCGCTTAAGCCTTTGCTCCAGCTGTGGAAATCTGAAAGTGCCCCAGACCTCCTCAGCACAGGAGACTGCAGAGAGATGCTTGTACTTTCCATACACACACCCACCTGGTAGTCAAGCCACACGACCACGGTGGACATTCCGAGGTCAAGCACCTTGTTCATTTCCTGATTTCTTTGGTAAACCAATTGTTATAAATTTTGAAGCCGCATGTGTACCTTAATAGGCAGCCAAAACTGTTGAACAAGGTAATTAATGGTTTGGTTTTTACAGACTTCAATGAAGAAAAATCAGTTGCTTTGTGTCATGGCATTTTGGTTCAGTCCATAACTTATCTTAAGTTTATGATTTTTGATACACAGAATTTGTTATCAAAACACTTTAAAAATTTGCATTTTTTTCTTTTTTATTTAGAGGAAAAAAAGTAAAACAGAAAAAAGGCAGAAATAATACAGAATTTCAAAAAAGCAATAAGAAATCACTAGTTGATAAATTACATGCTATTATCTTAAAAGTAGTTGCTCAAGGCACAAAATCAGAGAATAAAAAGTAGACAAACAATGACAGTACAAACTATCTCTTTGATAAACTGACAAAAACTTAGTCATTACCTATCTTGAACACTTAAACATACATACAGTTATATCCTTTAGAGCACTTTCTTTCCCTTTCATTATCTCAATATCTATTATACATTTTAGATCTTATTACTTTCAGGTTTTTATTATTATTATTATTATTTTGGTACTGGGGATTGAACTCACAACTGGGTGCTTGCAAGGCAGGTGCTTATGCCACTGAGCTAAATCCCCTATTATTTTTTATACTACAGAGACAATATGATATTTACAAATGAGAGTATCATTTATTTCACTTAAGAAGATAGTCTGAAGCTGCCTCCATTTACCTATAAAACCCTTAAGGTCATCATTTTCTATAGCTGAGTAATATTCCATTGTTCAAAAATACCACCTTTTTCATCCATTCTGTGGTTGATGGGCATTTTGGTTGTTTCCAAGATATAGCTATTACAAACTGCACTGCTATAAACATGGGTGCACATATATTGCTGAGACATGACCTTTTCAATTTTTTTGGGAAAATGCTCAGGAGAGAAATAGCAGGATGTAATGGAACTTCCAATGCTAGTTTTTTGAGGAATTTCCATACTGATTTCCACAGTGGTTGCACCAGTCTACACTCTTACCAACAGTAGAGCAGGGTTCCTTTTCCTCACATCCCTGACAACATTTATTATCAGTTGATTTCTTGATGGCAGCCATTCTTTCTGGAGTGAGATGAAATCTCAATGCTGTGTTAATTTGCATTTCTCTGATGACCAGTGATGGTGAACATTTCTTCATGTATTTATTTACCATTTGTGTATCTTCATCTGAGAACTGTGTGTTCATCTTAGATGCCCATTTTTGGAGAGGGTCTTTGAATTTGGGGGGCTTGATGTTTTTCAATTCTTTATATGTTCTGGATATAAACTGGGTAAAATTCTTTCCCATTCTGTGGGTTTTATTTTCACTCTGTTGGTGATTTCCTTTGAAGTGCAAAAACTTTTTAATAAGATGAGATCCTGGTTGTTGATTCTTTGAAGTACTTCTCATGTGGTTTGTGTTTTGTTCGCTGACTCTTTATCTACCCTATGTCTTCAAGATTTCTACCTACCTTATCTTCCAGTAGATTTAGTATTTCTATTTTAATATTTAGGTCTTTGATCCATTTAGATTTTAGTTTTGTGCATGGTGATAGTCATGGGTGTAGTTTCAGCCTTCACCATGTGGAAAGCCAATATTTCCAGCACCAGCACCATTTATTAAAGAAGCTATCCTTCCAGTGAACATGTTTAAGCCCCTTGGTCAAATATAAGGTGCATGAGCATCTTTGTAGTTGCATTTGAATCTTCTAATCTGTTCCACTAATCCTCAGTTCTTTGCCAGTACCATGCTGACTTTATAATGGCAGTTTTGTAGTATAATTTCAAGTCAGGGCTTGGGATGTCTCCTGCCTTGCTTTTGTTGCCCAGAATTGCCTTTGCTATTCAAGGTTCCTTCTGTTTCCAAATGAATTTTAGGAATGTTTTCTCTAGATCTGTATGGTATTTTAATGGTATGTTGATTAGAATTGCATAAATGTGTATAACAGTTTTGGGGGGTACGGCCATTTTCACAATGTTGGCTCTTTCTAACCAACAGCAAGGAATATCCTTCCATTTTCTAATATCATCTTCAATATCTGTTTTTAGATTAGTATAATTTTCAGCACATAGGTCTTTTGCATTCTTGGTTAGGTTGATTCCTAAGTATTTCAATTTTTTAGAGGCTATTGTGAAGGGTGATATTTCCATAATTTCTCTCTCAGTGAATTTTTTGTTTGTGTACAGAAATGCTATTGATTTTTGATTGTTGACTTTGGATCCAACTACACAGCTAAATTTGTTTATTACTTCTCATAGTCTTTTAATGGAGTTTTTGAGGTATTCTATGTAGACTATCATGTCATCTTCAAATAGTGATAATTTAAATTCCTTTTTTATCTTTATTTCTTTTATTTCTCTCTCTTGTCATACTGTTCTGGCTAATATTTCCAGAACTGTATTGAATAATTCTTATTCAAGTGGAATTCTTGAATTCTTATTCAAGTGGTGATAGTGGACATTCTTTGTCTTGTTCCTGATTTTAGAGTAAAAGCTTTCAGTTTTTGTCCAATTATTATTGTTGGCTGTTAGTTTGTCATAGATGGCCTGTATAAGGTTGAGGTAGACACCATGTTTTCCAAGTTTCTGCAGCGTTTTTATCGTGAACAAATTTTGGACTTTATTAAAAGCTTTTTATGCATCTATTGAGATGATCATGTGATTTTTATTTTTGGCTCTGTTGATGTGGTATATTACACTTATTCATTTGCATATGTTAAACCATCCCTGCATTCCTGGAATAATTGCCACTTGGTCATGGTGTATGATCTTGGTGATTTGCTGCATTCTATTAGCCAGAATTTTGTTAAGAATTTTTGCATCAATGTTCATTAGTGAGATTGGTGTATAGTTCTCATTTTTGGTTGGGTCTTTCTCTGATTTTGGTGTCACAGTAATATTTGCCTTCAGGAATGAGTTAGGGAAGATTGCTTACCTTTCAATTATACTGAAGTGTTTGAGGAGTATTGGCATTAAATCTTCTCTAAATTTCTTGTAGAATTCAGCTGTGAATCCATCAGTACCTGGGTTTCTTTTTGTTGGTAAGTTTTAAATCATGTTTTCAATTTCAATAGCTGATATTGGGGATTAAAAATTGCTCTATCTTCTTGATGGAGCTTTGGAAGTTCATATGCTTGTAGAAATCTGTCCATTTCCTCTGTGTTTTCTACCTTTTGTGAGTAAAGATTTTCAAAGCAGAAATTTATAATATTTTGAATTTCCATGGGATCTGTAGTAATTTCTCTCTTTTCATTCCTTATTGCATTAATTGCAGTTTTTTGGTTCTTTTTCTCAATAAGGTTGTATGGCAATTTACCAATATTGTTTATTGTCTCAAAAAACCAGGTCTTTGATTCATTAATTATTTGCATTTTTTCTTTAGTTTCAATTGCATTAATTTCTGCTCCGATCTTTACAATTTCCTCTCTTCTATAAGTTTAGGATTTGACTTACTCTTCCTTTTCTAGAAGTTTGAGATGTAGCATCAGGTTGTTTATTTGTGCTAATTCTGTTTTCTTGATATGACACTTTATTGCTATATATTTCCCCTTAGGACTGCTTTCATTGCACTCCACAGGTTTTGGTATGTTGTGTCTGCATTTTCATTTAATTGTAGGTATTGCTTATTTTTTTTTAATTTCACCTGTAACCCATTGATTGTTCAGGAGGTTATTTTTAATTTCCATATATTTATGCAGGTTTTGCAATTTCTTTTGCCATTAATTTCCAATTTAAGTGCACTATGGTCTGATAATATGCATGGGATAATTTCAATCCCTTTACATTTACTTAAGAATGTTATGGCCAATATATGGTATATTTTGGAGAATGTTCCATGCACCA
This sequence comes from Dolichotis patagonum, assembly GCA_004027295.1. NCBI lineage: Eukaryota > Metazoa > Chordata > Mammalia > Rodentia > Caviidae > Dolichotis > Dolichotis patagonum. The sequence goes on from PVJX010000143.1 coordinate 225,228, forward strand.
CTGAGAAGAATGTGTGCTCTGATCTGGTTGGGTGGGACACTCTGTAAATATCTAGTAAGTCCATTTGTTCACAGGTTTTATTTAGTTCTGTTCTTTATTTGCTGACTTTTTGTCTAGTTGATTTATTTCTTTGTGACAATAGGATTTTAAGGTCCCCTATTATAATTGTGTGCTTGTCTATTCAGTTTTTCATGTCTATTAGTATTTCTCTTATATACTTGAGTGCTCCTATATTTGGTGCATGTATCCTTATAATTTTTAGTTCTTCCTCTTGAATTTTTCCACTAACATGTATGTAGTGACCTTCTTGATCTCTTTTGAACCTTTTGGGTTTGAAGTTCACATTGTCTTCAAGTATAATAGAGCTACCCCTGCTTTTTTCTTGGTTCCTGTCACATGGAATATTGTTTTCCATTGTTTGACTTTTAGTCCATGAGTTTCTTTTTGAGTCAGATGTGTTTCTTGTATACAGTGTATTGTGGGATCCTGTTTCTTGATCCATTCTGTCAATCCATTTCATTTAATAGGTGAATTAAGGCCATTTACATTGATGGATATAACTGATATGCAGTTATATGGCTCAACTTTGGCATGTTATTTTGTTGGTGTTAGTTTTCTGCTTTCCCCCCTTGTTTATGTGCATGCCCTGTCTAGTGGTTTCTTTCTGTTGTTCTGGAAATTGTAGTCATTTTTATCTATGTAGTATATCTCTCAGTACTCTTTCTAGGGTTGGTTTGGTGGACATGAATTTCTTCAGTGGTTCTTTGTCATGGAAGTATCTTATTTCTCTGTTAAATTTCAAAGACAGTTCTGCAGGGTACATCAATCTGGGTTGGAAGTTGTTTTCTTTTAGGGCTTAAAACACCACACTCTAAGCTTGTCTTAACTTGAGGGTTTGTGCTGAAAAGTCTACCATGATTCTAATGAGCTTTCCTGGATAGGTGATTTGTGTCTTTTCTCTAACAGCTTTTAGCATTCTGTTTTTATGCTATATGTCTGGAATCTTAATTATTATATGTCTGGATGTAGATTTATGTTACTTGTCACTGTTTGACATTCTATATTTTCACTTATCTGCATATCAGATTTCTTCCCCTTGTTTGGGAACTTTTCTGCTATTACTTCTATAAATAGTTCATCGATGTCATTTGTTTTGACTCCTCATCTTCTTTGATGCCTACTACTCTTATACTATTTCTCTTGGCATCATCTTTTTTTAAAATTTTATTTTAAAGAGAATAAAACAAAAGAGGTCAGTACAGAGCAGATCAGAACAGGACAACATAGGAAACACAGTACTTTACATTAAGACAACCAGACAACAACAGTAACTATCAGAATATCTCTTACTCTGCTACAGTTGAGCATAGTTTCAAATACAATAATATCAAACATAACAAAATAGTATAAAGCCATGCAAAGAGTGAAAGAATTACAGGGCTTTCTGAATCAAATAACAGAAAATGATCGAATGGGTACCATAATATCTCATTTTCGATAGAAAAATTTTGTTTAAACTATCACACATATTCAAATCCCAATAAGACACAATGTGATAGATAGAACCAATGGTAGTAGAAGAACATAAGCATGGTAGGACTTCTAAGAAGGACGATATTAAATCTTAGTGTTTTGTTTTCTTCAAAAGAGCTGTTCATATCATCACTCATGATATAGTCAAATAAAACAGAATAACACCATTCCAACTGATGATTGAAAACATTGAAAGGCTTCAAAGCTATGAGATGGGGACTCATGCTTACCATAAAATCTTATATACTCTTATCAACTCTCATACTAGGGAGACTATACGGTATTTACACTTGTGAGATTGGTTTATTTCGCTGAAGAGAATGGTCGCAAGTCGTGTCCATTTATTTATAAATATCTCAATGTGATCATTCTTTATAGTTGAGTAGTACTCCATTGTATAAAAATGCCACAACTTTTTTATCCATTCCTCAGTTGATGGGCACTTAGGTTGTTTCCAGGATCTGGCTATTACAAATTGTGCTGCTATAAACATGGGTGCACATATATCACTGTGGTAGGATATTTTCAGTTCTTCTGGGAACATGCCCAGAAGTGGAATAGCTGGGTCAAATGGGACTTCCAACCCGAGCTTTTTGAGGAATCTCCAGACTGACCTCCACAGTCGTTGCACCAGTCTACACTCCCACCAACAGTGCCGAAGAGTTCCTTTTTCCTCACAGCCTTTCCAACATGGGTTGCTGGTAGTGTTTTCTATCCTGGCCATTCTTTCTGGAGTGAGATGGAATCTCAGTGTGGTTTTAATTTGCATTTCTCTCATGACTAATGATGATTAACATTTCTTCATTTATTTGCCATTTATTTGCCATTCCTATTTCTTCATCTGAGAACTGTGTATTCATTTCAGATGCCCATTTTTGGATTGGGTCTTTGAATATTGAGGGTCTGATTTTTTTTAATTCTTTATAAGTTCTAGACAGAAGTCCTTTGTCTGAGAAACTGTCCATGAAGATTTTTTCTCAATTTTTGGGTTTTCTTTTCACTCTGCTGGAAGCCTCTTTTGACATGCAGAAACTCTTTAATAAGATGTGGTTCCAGTTATTGATTCTGGGAAGTATTTCCCGTGTAGTTTGGTTCTTGTTCATGAATTCTCTTCCTACCCCTGTATCTTTGAGATTTTTACCTACTTTGTCTTCTGGCAGTTTTAGTGTTTCTGTTTTAATATTTAGATCTTTGATCCATTTAGATTTTAGTTTAGTGTATGGTGATAGACATGGGTCTAGTTTTAGTCTTCTGCATATGGACAGAAAATTTTTCCAGCACCATTTGTTAAAGAGACTGTTGTTCTTCCAACAAGCATGTTTGGCCCTTTTATCAAAGATAAGGTAGTTGAGTGAGTTTGTGGTTGTGGTTGTATCTTCCAATCTATTCCACTGAACCTCTGGTCTGTTTTTATTCCAGTACCATACTGACTTTATTACTGTAGCTTTGTAGTATAACTTCAAGTCGGGGATTGTGATGCCTCCTGCCTTGCCTTTGTTGCTTAGAATTGCCTTTGCTATTCTAGGTCTACTCTGGTTCCAGATGAATTTTAGGAGTGATTTCTCTAGATCTATGAGGTATGTTAGTGGTATTTTGATTGGGATGGCATTGAATCTGTATAGTAATTTTGGGACAATGGCCATTTTTACAATGTTTGTTCTTCCTATCCATGAACAGGGGATGTCTTTCCATTTTATGAGGTCCTCTTCGATTTCCTTTTTCAGGGTATTATAATTTTCACTGTATAGCTCTTTTACTTCTTTCGTGAGATTAATTCCTAAGTATTTCAATTTTTTGGAGGCTAGTGTAAAGGGTGTAGCTTCTCTTATTTGTCTCTCAGTACTTTTGTTGTTAGTGTATAGAAGTGCTATTGATTTTTGAGTATTGACTTTGTATCCAGCTACCTTGCTGAATTTATTAATTATATCTAGGAGTCTTTCAATAGAGTTTTGGGGGTCTTATATATAAAGTATCATGTCATCTGCAAATAATAATTTAACTTCCTCTTTTCCTATCTTTACTCCTTTTATTTCTCTTTCCTGTCTTATTGCTCTGGCTAGTATTTCCAGTACTATGTTGAATGGGAGTGGTGATAGGGGACATCCTTTTCTTGTGCCTGATTTTAAGGTAAAGGCTTTCAGTTTTTGACCATTTTATATGATGCTGGCTGTTGGTTTGTCATAGATGGCCTTTACCATATTGAGATAAAGACCTTCTATTCCAATTCTCTGTAAGGTTCTTATCATGAGTGAATGTTGGACTTTATCAAAAGCTTTTTCTGCATCTATAGAGATGATCATGTGGTTCTTCCTTTTGGCTCTATTGACATGGTGGATTATATTTATTGTTTTGCTTATGTTGAACCATCCCTGCATTCCTGGGATGAACCCCACTTGGTCATGGTGTATAATCTTCTTGATGATTTGCTGCATCCTCTTTGCTAATATTTTATTGAGAATTTTTTGCATCTATGTTCATTAGGGAGATTGGCCTATAGTTCTCTTTTTTAGTTGAGTCTTTCTCTGGTTTTGGTACTGGAGTGATATTTGCTTCCAGGAATGACTTAGGAAGAATTGCTTCCCTTTCAATTTCATTGAAGAGTTTCAGGAGTGTTGGAATTAAGTCTTCTTTGTATTTCTTGTAGAATTCTGCAGTGAATCCATCTGGGCCTGGACTCTTCTTTGTAGGCAAGGACTTAATTACATTTTCAATTTCAGTAATAGAAATTGGATTATTCAGCAGTTTTAAATCTTCCTGATACAGCTTTGATAGTTCATATGTATCCAGGAATCTGTCTATTTCTTCAGTGTTATCGAACCTATGAGAGTAGAGTTATTCAAAATAGGGGCCGATGATCTTCTGTATTTCCAATGAGTCTGTAGTAATTTCACCTTTTTCATTTCTTATTGCATGAATCTGAGCTTTTTCTTTCCTTTTTTTAATAAGGTTGGCCAGGGGCTTATCAAGTTTATTTATTCTTTCAAAGAACCAACTCTTTGATTCATTGATCCTTTGTACTGTTTTCTTAGTCTCTATTGCATTAATTTCTGCTCTGATCTTTATAATTTCATCTCCTCTTTTGGCTTTGAGCTTGGCTTGCTCTTCTTTTACGAGATGTTTGAGTTGTAGCATCAGGTTTGTTTATTTGTGTTCATTCTGTCTTCCTGATGTGGGAACTCAATGCAATAAATTTTCCTCTTAGGACTGTTTTCATTGCATCCCACAAAATCTGGTAAGTTGTGTCTGTATTTTCATTTATTTGTAGATATTGTTTAATTTCTTCTTTAATTTCCTCTGTGACCCACTGATTGCTCAAGAGTATGTTATTCAGTTTCCATGTGTTTGTAGGTTTTTTGCAATTTCTTTTATCATTAATTTCTAGTTGCACAGCACTATGATCCGATAACATGCATGGGATAATTTCAATTCTTTTGCATTTACTTAAATATGTTCTGAGGGCTAGTATATGATCTATTTTAGAGAATGTCCCATGTACTGCTGAGAAGAAGGTGTATTCTGATGTTGTTGGATGGAACACTCTGTATACATCTATCAAGTCCATTTGTTCACAGTTCTGTTATGTATTTGCTGATTTTCTGTCTAGTTGATCTGTCCCTTTGTGTCAATGATGTATTAAAGTCTCCTGTTACAATTGTATTTTTGCTTATTTGATTTTTTCATTTCTGTTAGTATTTGCTTTATATAGCTGGGTGCTCTGGAATTTGGTGCATATATATTTAAGATTGTTATCTCTTCCTCTTGAAGTTTTCCCTTAACTAGTATGTAGTGACCTTCTTTATCTCTTTGGATCATTCTTGGTTTGAAATTCACATTGTCTGCAAACACGATGGCTACTCCTGCTTTTTTTTTGTTTGTTTGTTTCCTGTTGCATGAAGTATTGTTTTCCATCCTTTGACTTTCAGTCTATGAGTGTCCTTTTGGATTAGATGGGTTTCTTGTAGACAGCATATGGTTAGATGTTGTTTCTTGATCCATTCTGCCAGTCTGTTTCTTTTGATTTGTGAGTTGAGGTCATTTATATTAATGGTTGTAACTGTTATATATTGGTTTATTGTTGACGTTATTTTTCTGCTGTTGTGTCTTTAGCTGTCCATTCTGTTCATTGTCTGCCTTGCTTGGTGGTTTTATCCCATGTGTATCTAGAATATCTTTCAATATTCTTTGTAGGGTTGGTTTGGTATCCATGAAGTTCTTCAGCTGTTCTTTGTCATGGAAATATCTTTTTTATCCATCCATTTTGAAGGAGAGTTTCGCCTGGTATGTCAGTCTGGGTTGGAAGTGGTTTTCCTTTAGAATCTGAAATACTTCATTCCATGCTCTTCTTGATTTCATTGTTTGTGTTGAGAAGCCTGCCATGATTCTGATAGGTTTTCCATTATAGGTGATCTTTCTTTTCTCTCTAACAGTTTTTAGTATTCTTTTCTTTTGATGGATTACTGGGATGGTGGTTATTATGTGTCTGGGTGTAGTTTTATTTTGGTTATGGCTGTTTGGAGTTTTATATTCTTCACTTATCCAAATGTCAGTTTCTTTTCTCATGTTTGGGAGGTTTTCAGCTATTACTTCTTTAAATATCCTCTTTATATCATTTGGGCTGTCCCCTTCTTTTTCATTTATCCCTATTAATCTTGTGTTATTTTTCTTTGCATCATCTTGCAGGTGTTGAATTGTTATTCTTTGTTATTTTTAAAATAGCTTGTCTTTCCTGTTCACTGGCTACACTCTTATCTTCTAGGTCTGAAATTCTATCTTCACTTTCATTGAGGCAGTTTTGGCAGCTTTCAATAGCATTTTTGATTTCCTGTATATCTCTTTGAATCTGCTTTATGTATTCTGTTTGTTTCTTATAGTGTTCATTGAGGGATTCTATCTGTTTGCTTTGTTCCTCTAATTTTTTAGCTGTGTCTTCACTAGATGATTTACTATTTCTTTCACTGTTTTTATCAATTCTTCTTTTACCTGGGCAAGTATTTCTGATTTGAATTTCTCCATAGCTTTCCCTAGTTGCATGTTTATTTCATTTGATATCATTTCAGACATTTCTGGTATATGGCTTCTTTTTTCTTCTATGTACATGGCTTCTAAGCTTTCTTGGGGAGGGCTGGAGCTTTGAGCCTGCCTTTTGGTCTTTTCTTTTGTCATTTTTCTATATTTCCTTGTTTGAGCATTGTTCCAAAGCTTCCTCTGCATGTGTGGTGAATTACCTCTTGCACCATCAGTTCCTGGAGCAGCGGTGGCTCCTCCACAGGCTCTTGGCTCCCTCGCAGGGTCCTAACTCCCCTCTGTGGGCTCCTGGCTCCCTAAGTTGTAAGGTGGATGCAGGGCATGGTGGACTGGAGCCTGTGGAACCTTGGGCAAGCCAGGCTGCCGTCCTTTGTCCCAGACCGGTCTCCGGGAGGTTTCCTGCGGGTGGAGGGTGGACCTACGGGTCCCAAACAGACCAGGTTGAGATGCTGGTCTCCAGGAGGTTCCCTGCTGGTGAAGGGCGGGCTTACAGGTCCCAAACAGACCTGGCCGAAATTTCTTGGCATCATCTTGAAGTTGCTGAATTGTCATTTCATGCTGCCTTGTTATTTTTAAAAGTTCTATCCTTTAATGATCACTAGCTGCAATCCTGTCCTCAAGGTCTGAATTTCTATCCTCAGCTTCATTGAAATGGTTTTGCCAACTTTTAATAGAATTTTTTATTTCTCGGATATCTCTTTCAATTTGTTTTATGCATTCTCCTTGTTTTCTGTATTGTTCATTCAATGTTTTAATCAGTTTCCCATGCTCCTGTACTTTTTTAAATATATATTTCTTCTCTAGCTATGTTAAGCAACACCTTAACAAAGGTTGTCATTTCTGTCTTTATGTGAGAAACTGTTTCTAATTTGATTTCCTTGGTAGCCTCATGGATTTGTTTCTTTGTTTCACTTGCTATCTTTTCAGAGATTTCAGGTGTATGACTTTTAAAGTAGTCTATTTCAATATGACCTGTACTTACTTCTGATGGACTAGATGTTTGCAACTGCATTTTACTTTTACATTTTGTCATTTTCACCTTTCAGGGTAATATTTGGTCTTTCAATCCCACTAGTCTCAACTCTTGGTAGTGTGTATCTTAGGGTCCTATTGTGTGGTTGATGTTTGTCCAATTACTGGGTACCACAATGAGGAGAGGGCTGGTCACCTTAATTCCTCCTTCAGTACCTGTTGGGTGAGTTCTATGTTCTTCCTGGGCTGACTAACTTAGGAGTATTGATGTAAGTCAACCCTTAGTTCCTGCTGTTACTATGTCTTCAGGTTGTTCCAGGTCAGCAGATCTCCCTGTTTATAGTGTTTGTCTCGGCTGGGTGCCTACTGTGTTACTTGGTGTCTCATAAACCCTTTTAATTTCCTCCGGGTTTGGAAAGGACTTATTGGCACACTTCTCAACCCACCTGATGTTCTCTGTATGGAAGAAGGACTCACCCACACTCTTACCAAGCTCCCCAAAGTCCTACACCTGGAGGACTTTGCTACTGCTCACGTTTACCCACTGAAGACTTCTATTTTAGAGGGAAACTCACCACATTGATGGAAGCCTGCTGAGGTTCCTTTGTTTGAATGATGGGTTACTGAGCATTCCATCAACCCAGCAAGGTTAATCCTCTGCAGTCCAAGGTTCTGGGAGGAGGAGGCACAGACAAATATCATCAGCAATATTAGATCCAGGAGGTGGGTGCATCCCTGAAGGCAGAGAGGGAGGGTGGCTGTGAATTGTGTTTGGTTTTTCAAGCACTTCCAATAACCTAATTTATTTTAAATAATCCATAAGCTAAGGCAAGATTGCTAATTTTTCAGTTGTGTAGATTATTAATAAAATTCTCCAGACATGAATTTGCTTTTATTTTAAATTAGTTACATAGAAAAGAAAAAAATTTGTTGTGTGCATTATGAAACTTTATAAGAATACACTGGTAAATTTTTGATTAATTTGGACATGTTTCAAGGAGTATTTTCAATCTACAAGTATATGATGAATCATGGTCTTACAAATTGAAGGTCTTTTCCAAAGATATATAATCCTGGAAAATATCATTGAGGTTAAATTTGAATGTTAAAGAAAAGATTAAACAGGAAAGAGAACTGAGTTGGTCAAAGTATTTGATTCAAGTAGTGTTTTCAAGTTGTAATGATTTAATGGAGGAATATAATTTTTTTCATAACTAACCTATTATGTCTATTACTTCTTTGCAAGACTTGGTTGTTTTAAGAATTATTTTAAATCTATTTTTTAAAATTTTATTTTAAAGTGGGTAAAACAAAACATAACAAAACAGAACAAAGCAGATCATAAGAAAACAGTGTAAGCAACCCAGACTTCAAAGCAAGACAACAGGAGATCTACAGTGGCTACCATAATGTCTCTTGTTGTCTTCCAAATAGTTCTCTTTATCTTCACACACAATATATTCATACAAAACAAAATAATATGAAGCTGATCAAAACAGAGTAATGAAAGCATTACAGGCCTTCAAAATGAGACAATAAGAAAATCAACAATGGCTACCATCATGTCTCTTGCTTTCTTCAAAACAGGTGTCCATACCTTCATGTATGTTGAAATTAAATAATACAAAACAGGCTAAAACCACTTTGAACAAAGAATAAAATCATTATTGGATTTCACACCATGGTGATAGAAAATCAGCAGTGGAAACCATAATGTCTCTTTTTCTTCAAAGTAGCTGTTCATTTCATCATGCATAATACAATAGATTCTTGTAAACTGTTTAGGAGAAGTTCTTAGCATGTATAAGTCTCTATACATCTATCATTTCTGCATTAGAAGGCAAAACAAAACAAAACAAAATGAAACAGATTATTAGAAAAACAAGAAACAAAAAATATAAATAAATAACAATAGCAAAGAGCCCAAAACAATGACAATATAGGCCTTCAAAAGCAGGTGGTATGAACACAACTAAGGTTGTTATTTTACATAGTCAAAAGACTTCCTCAGATAACCAGACACAAACATGCAAAATTGTTTCAATCTTATGAATGTTAACTGTTTTGTCTCAAGATCTAATAGAATGTGTAACACAAACTCTTAGCTACCCTAAGTGTGTTTACAGTAACTTAGATATTTTTTTCTTTTCTCTTCCTTTTTTCCTCATTTTCCCTGAGAGATTATTTTTTCCCCTTTGAGCAGATTCTTATCCTTTCACCATATTTATTGAGGATTTTGTATCTTATGTACCCTGGCCATTTTTTACACTTGGGAGGCAATATGGTATTTACACATGTGAGTTTGATTTATTTCACTTAGAGTATGGTCTCAAGTTACATCCATCTTACTTAAAAATATCTTAACATGATCACTCTTTCTAGCTAAGTAGTACTCCATTGTATAAAAATACTAGATCTTTTTTATCCATTCTTTGGTTGATGGGCACTTAGGTTGTTTCCAAGATCTGGTTATTACAAATTGTGCTGCTATAAACATGAGTGCACATATATCACTGTGATATGATGTTTTCAGTTCTTCTGGGAATATGCCTAGAAGTGGAATAGCTGGGTCAAATGGGACTTCCAATTCCAGCTTTTTGAGGAACCTCCAGACTGACTTCCACAGTGGTTGCACCAGTCTACACTCACACCAACAGCGCAGAAGAGTTGCTTTTTCCCCACAGCCTCTCCAGCATTTGTTGTTGGTAGTTTTCTTTATCTTGGCCATTCTTTTTGGAGTGAGATGGAATCTCAGTGTGGTTTTAATTTTCATTCCTCTAATGATCAATGATACTGAATATTTTTTCATGTATTTATTTGCCAGTTATATTTCTTTATCTGAGAACTGTGTATTCATCACAGATGCCCATTTTTGGATTGGGTCTTTGTATTTCAGGTGTCTAATTTTTTTCAATTCTTTACAAGTTCTAGACAGGAGTCCTTTGAGGGACAGCTGACTAAGATTTTTTCAAAATTCATAGGTTTCCTTTTACTCTTTTGGAGATTTCTTTTGATATGAAAAGACTTTATAATAAGACAAGATCCCAGTTATTGATTCTGGGAAATATTTCCCATATGGTTTGATTTTCATTCATGATTCTTTGCCTACCCCTATGTCTTCAAATTTCTACCTTCTTTGTCTTCCAGAAGATTTAGTGTTTCTGTTTTAATATTTATATCTTTGATCCATTTTGACTTTAGTTTAGTACATGGTGAATAGGCATGGGTCCAGTTTAGTTTTCGGCATATGGAGAGCCAGTTTTTCCAGCACCACTTATTAAAGAGACTATTTTTCTTCCAGTGAACATGTTTGGCTCCTGTATTAAAGATAAGGTGTCTGAATGTGTTTGTAGTTGTAGGTGTATCTTCTCATCTATTACATTGATCTTCAGGTCTGTTTTTATTCCAGTACCATGCTGATCTTATTATAGTAGCTTTGTCATATAACTTCAAGTCAGGGATTGTGATGCCTCCTGTCTTGTCTTCACTGCTTAGAACTGCGTTTGCTATTCTAAGTTTTTTTGGGTTCAGATGAATTTTAGGAATGATTTCTCTAGATCTGTGAGGTATGTTAGTGGTATTTTTATGGGAATTGCATTAAATCAGTATAACAATTTTGGGAGAATGGCCATTTTCACAATATTTGTTCTTCCTATCCATGAACAAGGAATATCTTTTCACTTTCTAGGATCCTCTTCAGTACCTTTTTTTCAGGGTATTATAAATTTCCTTGAATAGATCTTTTGCTTCCTTTGTTAGATTGATTCTAAGTATTTCATTGTTTTGGATGCTATTGTGAAGGGTGTAGCTTCTCTTATTTCTCTCTCAGTGAGCTTGTTGTTTGTGCACAGGTATGCTATTGATTTTTTTAGTGTTGAATTTGTATCCAGCTACATTACTTAATGTAGTTACTATATCTAGGAGTCTTTTAAAGGAGTTTTGGAGTCTTCTATGTAGAGTATCATGTCATCTGCAAATAATGATAATTTAACTTCTTTTCCTGTCCTTATTCCTTTTATTTCTCTCTCTTATCTAATTGCTCTGGCTACTATTTCCAGCACTATATTGAATAGGAGTTTTGATAATGGATATCCTTTTCTTGTTCCTAATTTTAGAGTAAAAGATTTTAGTTTTTGGCCATTTAATATAATGCTGGCTGTTGGTTTGTCATAGATGGTCTTCATCATATTGAGATAAAGACCATCTATCCTGATTTTCTATATGGTTATCATGAATCAGTGTTTCACCTTATCAAAAGGTTTTCTGCATCTATAGAAATGATCATACAAGTCTTACTTTTGGCTCTGTTGATATGGTTTATTACATTTATTGATTTGCATATGTTGAACCATCCCTGCATTCTTGGGTTGAATCCCACTTGGTCATGGTGTATAATCTTCCTGATTATTTGCTGCATTCTATTTGCCAGTATTTTATTGAGAATTTTTGCATCTATGTTCATTAGGGAGATTGGCCTATAGTTCTCTTTTTGGTTGGGTCTTTCTCTGATTTTGGTATTAGAATTATACTTGCTTCCAGGAATGACTTAGGGAAAATTGTTTCCATTTCAATTTCATTGAAGAGTTTGAGGAGTATCAGCATTAATTCATTTTTGAATTTCTTGTAGAATTCCACATTGAATCCAGCAGGACCTTGGCTTTTCTTTGTTGGTAAGGATTTAATTACATTTTCAATTTCATTACTTAAAATTAGGTTGTTCAGCAGTTTTACATCTTCTTGTTTCAGCTTTGGTAATTCATATGTTTCTAGGAATCTGTCCATTTCTTCTGCATTATCGATTTTATGAGAGTAGAGGTTTTTGAAGTAGATATTGATGATCTTCTGCATTTCTACAGGGTATGTAGTGATTTCACTCTTTTCATTCTTTATTGCATGAATTTGAGTTTTTTGTTTCCTTTTTCTAATAAGGTTGGTTATGGGCTTATCAATTTTATGTATTCTTGCAAAGAACCAACTCTTTGATTCATTGATTCTTTGTATTGTTTTCTTAGTCTCTAATGCATTGATTTCTGATCTTTACAATTTCCTTCCTTCTTTTGCCTTTGGGCTTGACTTACTCTTCCTTTTCTAGATGTTTGAGATGTAGCATCAGATTGTTTATTTGTGTTCATTCTGCTTTCCTGATGTAAGAATTCAATGAAATAAATTTTCCTCCGAGGACTGCTTTCATTGCATCCCACAGGTTCTGGTAAGTTTTATTTGTATTTTCATTTGCTTGTTGATATTGTTTAGTTTCTTGTTTAATTTCTTCTGTGACCCACTGATTTCTCAGGAGTGTATTATTCAATTTCCATGTGTATGTGGGGTTTTTGCAGTTTTTTTTGTCATTGATTTCTAGTTTCATGATGCCATCTGATAACACGCATGGGATAACTTCAATTCTTTTCATTTACTTAGGCATATTCTGTGGTCTAACATATGGTCTATTTTAGAGAACATCCCATGTGCTGCTTTGATGATGTTGGGTGGAACACTCTGTACACATCCACTAAGTCCATTTGTTCACAGGAGTGATTCAGTTCTGTTATTTCTTTGCTGATTTTCTGTCTAGTTGATCTATCTCTTTGTGTCAATGGGGTGTTATGGTCTCCATTGTAATTTTGTTATTGCTTATTTGATTTTTCATTTCTGTTAATATTTGCTTTGAATGATCCTGAATTTGGTGCATATGTATTTAAGATTATTATCTCTTCCTTTTGAAGTTTTCCCCTAACTAGTATGTAGTGACCTTCTTTATCTCTTTGGATCATTCTTGGTTTGAAGTTCACGTTGTCTGCAAATGGAATAGCTACTTCTGCTTTTTGTTGGTTCCTGTTGCATGAAATGTTGTTTTCCATCTTTTGACTTTCAGTCTATGACTTTTCTTTTGTGTTAGAGTGGATTCTTGTATACAACATATAGTTGGATGGTGTTTCTTGATCAAATCTGCCAGTCTGTTTCTTTTAATTGGTGAATTGAGGTCATTTACATTAATGGTTATAACTGATATATACTGGTTTATTTTTGACATGTTGTCTTTCTGCTGTTGATTCTTTACCTTTCCCCTCTGTTTAGTTGTTTATCCTGATTGATGATTTTTTTGTATGTCTATCTAGAATATCTTTCAGTATTCTTTGCAGGGTTGGTTTGGTGGTCATGAAGTTCTTTAGCTGTTCTTAATTGTGGAAGTATCTTATTTCTCCATCAGTTTTGAAGGACAGTTTTGCCAGGTACATCATTCTGGGTTGGAAGTGGTTTTCCTTTATGATCTGAAATACTTCACTCCATGCTCTTCTTGACTTCATTGTTTGTGTTGAGAAGTCTTCTCTGATTCTGATAGGCTTTCCTTTATAGGCGATCTGTCTTTTCTAACTGCTTTTAATATTTTGTTCTTATGTTGGATTTCTTGGATGTTGATCTTTATATGTCTGGGTGTAGTTTTATTTTGGTTATGACTATTTTATATGTCTCTCTTATCTGTAGCTCTGTTTCCATTCTCATGTTTGGGAAATTTTCTGCTATTACTTCTGTAAATAGCATCTTGATATCATTTGTATTGTCATCTTCTTTTTCATTATACCTATTACACTTATGTTGTTTTTCTTTGCATCACCTTGCAGCTGGTGAATTGTTATTTCCTGGTTTCTTGTTATTTTTAAAAGATCTTTCCTTTCCCATTACATTAGCTGCAATCTTGTCTTCAGTGTCTGAAAGTCTGTCTTCACTTTCACTGAGGCTGTTTTGCCAACTTGCAGTGGCATTTTTGTAAATTTGTTTTTAATCCAATTAAACTTAGGTATCAAGAAAATAGATCTCATTTCAGAGAGTATGTTTTGGAGATTATCTTCTTGTTGGTTCCTAATAAACCTATACATGTATGTATTTGAAGGCAAATCCAGCAATGATCTTTTCAAATTAGAATGAAAGGACAGCCCATGAGGTCATCTTTGTCTGCACATGACTTAGCTTGGTGACCAACTTGGCTCAGGTTCTTCTACACTACCAGTAAAAGCAGTAAGTCATTCTGTTCGTTGACCTATTTCCCACTTCTTATAGAAGAGTTATGCCAGCCCACTAGCAATGGATTTTCTAGGTCCACAGGGCCATGGAGTAAAGATGGGGGCCAGGATGATTCCCCAGAAGGAGGATCTGAGAAATGTATGTGGGTCTCATGATGCCTACCAGTGCGTTGGAGAACATGTGATGAGAGGTTGAGAGGTCCCAGTGTACTCACAAGGAGATGGGATAGTGCAGAGATGCAGAGCAGCGGAACCTTTCTTCAGCTCCAGGGTAGCCTCTTCTGTCAGCACTCATATCATGTCACTTTGGGGTGAGCTGGACCCTCAACAGTGTCAACTCAGTCACTTTTTAAGATGAGAGTATTAGTGACTTTAAACTTTCCATTTCCACCTCTTATTTTTTCACCCCTATTGAAAAATTACTGCAGAACATTAATATTCGTGAAACACACAATATTTTATACTATCTACCTCCCCTGACACATAAATTTCTTAGTACTGAATTTTAATTTGAACCTTCAATTTAGAAGTTATATGTTTTGCTTAACATTTACTCATCTTTACTGTGTTCTTTGTTCGGAATTCTTTCATTTCATACTTTTTACATTGGTTATTCAGATTAATGGGTTTCATTCAACAGAATCATATAGGCAAACAACACATATTTCAGTCAGTTTCATACACCCCCAGAAAACTTTCTTGTCCTTTCTTCCCTCTTTTTTCACATATTTGAAAGATTTTAAATGTGTATAATACATTTTGTTCGTAATCGTGTCACCTATTATTACTCTTCACTCATTTTCTCATTCACCTTATTCCCTTCCTCTTGTCTACTAGTGATTTCCCTTCTGCTTTCTTAGCATTTTTAGGTTTCACATATCACAGAAAGCATGCAATATTTGTGTTTTTAGGTCTGGTCTATTTCATCCAATATAATAGTCTCCAAGTCTATCCATTTCGTTGAAATCGACAGAATTTCATTCTTCCTGGTAGCTGTGTATATATACCTTCCTTCTTTATCATTCATCTGTCATTGGGCACCTATGCCACTTCTATACCTCAACTGTTGTGAGTTGTGCCACGATAAACTTTTGCACACAGGTATTCTATAGGGTGCTGACTTTAACTGCTTCAGATTTATACCAAGCAGTGTTCCCTATAGATTGAACAGTAGTTCTATTTTTAGTTTTTTATTATCAACTTCAATACTGATTTCCATAGTAACTGTAATTACTTATACTCTCCAGAGCAGGGCAAGTGTGTTCCTCAAGAACTCATAAAATTTAACATCAGAAAGACAAATGACACAATCAGTTAATGGCCAAAAGCACTGAACAGACACATCTCAAAAGAAGTTCAAATAGCTAATAAGTGTAAGAAAACATCCTCAACAATGTTTGTCATCAGAGAAAGGCAAATCAAAGACCTCATTATTCCATCTCAGCGTAGTCAAGAATGGCTAACACCATAATTCCATTTCTCTGTTGAGGATGTTACTTCAAGCTTATTTTCCTTTGTTAAGTTGCTTTAGAAGCAGTGATAGTGAGAATCTCTTGGTAAAAACATTTAATATTTTTTGAGTGTGTGTGAGAAAAATCTCAAATTAAACACATTTATATAGTTTTATATAGAGAGAGTTTTATAATTTGTTTTATAATTTATATTATATAGTTTTATAATTTGTTCAGTTCTACAAGGGCAATTATGTTTGCTAGTGATTTGAAGACATTCCACTGTTTACTGCTCTCAAAACATCTATTGTCAACCTAGAATTCTACTCTAGTGATTTATCTTTTCTCTGCCTTACAATTCACACACAAACATTAATTTCATCCATTTCTGTGTACAGCCCAATAAATTTTTTGCATATGTGACATTGGGGATCAAACCCAGGGTCTTCCATATGCAAAGCAATAATTCTACCATTGGGCCACATCCCCAGTCCCCCAACCCTGTAAATGTTAGTAGTCATATACAGAAAATTTCAAGCATCACCAAAATAATTTTAGGGCATTTTAACTACCCTAGAAAGGAAATTTATACCAATTCTTATATCCTGTCCTAGGAAATAGGTTTATTTCTGTTTTTGTGTATTTGTATTTTGGAACATTTCATGTAAATGGAATCATACAGCACAAAATGTGTCTGACTTCTTTCACTTACCATGATGTTTTTGAGTTTATCCACATAATACTTTATGTACTTTATATTGTTTTATTGACAAAATATTTTCCATCGGTAGACCACATATTGTTTATTCATTTAACTAGTTGATGGACATTTGAGCTGCTTGTATTTTTGTCTCTAATGAATAATTCTGCTCTGAGCATTTATGTACTGATTTTTATATGAACATATATTTTCTTTTTTTTTCTGGGTATGTATCTAAGAATGTAATTTCTGAGTTATGGGGTAAGTCTTCATTTAAAATTTTTTCAAATTGTTTTCCAAACAACTTTGGAATTTTTATATGCACCAGGAATGCATGAAAGCCTCAACTTCTCTACATCTTTACCAATTTTGATTTTTTTCTGCATGATTATAGAATAAGCAGGAAATGTTATCTCATTATTGTTTTATTTGCATTTACCTAGAGACTAATGATGTGGAGAATATTTTTATCTATTTATCGGCTAAGTGTGTATGTTTGCAGTAGAAATGTCAATTTAAAACCTTTGCCCATTTTTAATTGAATAATTTGACATTTTAATGCTGAGTTTCAGTCTTTGCTTTTCCAGTAATAAAATAATTATATTTTTGGATTTTGGAAATTAGTGTACGTCAGTTATATGCATCAATCAGATTCGTTTTGGCCGATTCATACATACAATTAGTAGACCTGGATCATGTTCAACTTGTCATTTCCTCTGCTTTTCTTTTCTTCTTCTCTTTCTTTCTACTTTTTAAATTTGCTCTGGATACAAGACCAGTTCCAGATCATATTTTTTTTTAGTTTGTGTTGTCTTTGTACTTTTTCTAATTTTAAAGCATAAAGTGTTTCATTTTAGTCCAACTTATTTTATTTTATCAAATCTGTTTTTGGTGTCATGGCCAAGAAATTATTTTCTAAAACATGATCATTAGGACTGATTTGATGATCTTTTTCTAAAGATTATGTACTTTTATTTGTTTACATTTAGCTGAAGTTCACTTTTAGATATATTTGTGTGTGTGGCCTGGGATAAAAATCCACTTTATTTTCTTTCTTATGGACATCCAGTTGTTACACCACAACCACACTATCTTAGTAATTGAGGTGCTGTCACAAGTTTTGAAAAAGAGATATATAAACCCTCCAACTTTTATCAAGACTGTTTTGAAATTGGGTTTCTTTAATTTTAGTGTGAATTTAGAACCAGCTTACTCTCTACAAAAGATATACAATCTGAGTTTGATGGGGATTGTGTTGAATCCATAGACAGGTTTGAAAAATCATGGCATTTTAAAATCTTAAGTCTTCAAATCCATGAATATAAATCAAATTTTATTTATTTAATTTATTTTAAATTTCTTTTAGCAATATGTCATACTTTTCTACATGCTACACTGACCTTTTTCTCAACTTTTTCAAAAATTTCATTTTTTATGTTATTGTGAGTGAAGTGTTTTCTTAATTTTATTTTGAGTTGTTCATTTTCTTTGTGAATATATAAAAATAAAATTGATTTTGTATACTGTTCTTATTTCTAGCAACATTCACAACATTCCTTTATTAACTGTGGTAATTATAATTTCACTCACAAAATTATGCCATCTGTGAATCAAGAAAGTTTTATTCCTACCTGTCTAATATGAATGTCTTTACTTGTGTTTAGTACCTAAGTACTCCGGCCACACTCTTCAGGACAGGATTTAAGAAAACTTTCGTAGTTTAATATCCTTGTCTAGATCATGATCTCAGAGAAACAGCACACAGAATGTTTTCATAAACATAAGGCTAACTGTAGATTCTTTAAATATGCCTTTTTCAGCTTGAGAAAATTTCTTCTCATCCCTGGTTTATGGAAAGCTTTTATCATTGGAATATTTTAAGTATTTTTCTATACCCATAAAGTTTATTATGTGCTTTTTGTAGTTTCTTTTATTAAATATGACTTGTACTAATTGATTTCATGTTAGATCAGATTTACACATTGAGACAAATTTATCTTGATGATGACACAATATTTTTATGTATTACTGGATTAGATTGGAAACATTTGATTTAGGAGTTTTATATCTTTCCTTTCTGTAATATCTTTATCTGGCTTTATTACTTTATATCAAAGTAATAGTAGTTTTGTTGAGTGAGTTTGGAAGTGATTACTCATTGTTTCTGATTGAAAATTGAAATATATTGGTAGATTCACGAGTGTTCTTTTTTTCATCTTCCCAACGTATACTATGCACTATCACCCTGGGGTCTAGTTTATCACAAAAGCCAAGCATCTCAGTGCTTGAGGGTCTACGTTTGCTCTTTTCTCTGTATGTGTAGTACACCTAGGAAATCTTTGTAGAAGGCCAAGTAGCATGGCACAAACGTACATAAAACTCAGAGACTACCGTGGTATAAACAAGAAGACAATATTCAAATGATAAACCTTGATCATGCCCTCACACCTCAAAGGAGGAGAGGCATATAGTCTAAAGTTTTACTTCTCTTATGGTGGCAAATTCCACATGTGATCTACTCTTCTTCTGGGGATGCCTTAGAGAGTACCAGGAAGCAGTTTGTGGTTTACCCACTCATTTGCCTGTGTCCTTATCTGTAGCCCTTCTTCTTTGTGAGCCCTTAATAAACTATTGGGAAGACAATGAAATGAAGTCTGAGGCATTTTACTTGTCAGTCTTCAAATCCAGCTCCAACCTTTTCCTTTTTTCCTGATATACTGGTCTCTACAGGTGTTCAGTGGCAGGGTTTTTCTGACACCTGAGAGTCAGCTTAACCCTTGCTCACTACAGAGCTATCCTTTTCCTGACTATTTCCTCTATAATTATACTGGCACATCTTGACACTAAACATAATTAAAACATACACACACACAGAGAAATACATATTTGTGTAGTAATTTTAATTATCAATCTGAAAACTTGGATGAAAATGTATTGCATGCATATCATTTTTAAACACATGTCTTCTCAATACTGTTTTATTGGAAAGGCTGTGAGGCACCAGTGTTGGGCCGCAGGTAGCCCAGAGCACTTCCTCATGTGCAAGGATACACTCTCTGCTGTGGTCCTGCTGATCTCAGCGTGAGCTCTTCAGCACCCATCTTCTGCCACATGCGCAAGGTGAGCAGGAAGCCTATTGGCCAGGCCAAGTTGTGGGTCAGTGGCCAGTGTCATCCTGGCTGCAGTACATGTAACTCCATGTCCCTTGGATGGTTCCAAAGCAGCACATGTAAAGTGGCCCAGTCCTGTGGGTGGATACTGGGAGTCCATGCTGAGGGCTCATCTGGATCATAGCTCTTCAGAGCCTAAACCTAAGTCCTGCCAACTACATACAAGTTTCTATGCACTTACTTTAGCTTAGATCACCATAACTAGTGTGGACATTTTCATTTGCATGGAAACAAACCAGGCAAAACTCTTAAGACACGAGAATGTTTGAATCCCACAGTGGTACAGAAACCCCAGGGACATCACATACTGTTCTCATACAACACCTCCTCACCACTCAGACTCCACTAGAGATAGACATGGCCCATTCTACACATGGCTTTTCTGTCCCCGTCGGCTCCTACTCTTAGACTGAGTGTTCCATCGTGGCTATTACGAGCAATTTATTTGCTCTCTTTAATGGATTAGGCTTCAGGAAACAAGAAAGAGGGAAGATGATATGATATTTTTATTGGGGTCCTAATCAAGTAAATATATAATTTTTAAAAAGTTATTACAGTAACAGATACATTACCATTAATGTCCTTAAAATACTCCTTTTGCCTTAAAGACATTTATCCCATCATTCTTGCAATTTCTGCAGTGTATCTGCAAGTCCTAATTCATGAGTGTCTTTACTACCTGTGATAAAAAATATGGGAAATACCTTTGCCCAGTGCCATCTAGTGGAAACACCAGTTTGTAAAAGCATTACAGTGAATAAGGTGGATTACCCACTTGTCTGACATCATGTTAACTCTGATTCTTATCCAAGTCAATGTTTACAAGAGAAGTAGTCCAATTGGCTCAGCACACTGAGGAAGGTACGAGTTTTTAACTAATGAGGCTCAAGGAAGAGGGCTTCCCAAACTGCTTCATCAAGTGGCAAAGATGAGATAAGTGTGTTCCAAGATAGGGAATCTCAGTCAGTTTTCCCATTTCTGGGGCAAAAATACGCTACACCCACAACTTACAGGGGATGTTTACTTTGGACCACATTTCTTTCCATATTCCAGAAACACAGAAGCCACATGGTGGAGGGCTGTGGCAGTGAAAACTGTTCACATTTTGGTGGTCTGAAAGCAAAGAGGGAAGGGAGGAGCCAAGCAGGGAGATAAGCCCCTCCAGATAATACCCCAGAGGCTCACCTCTTCTAGCGAGAATCCAGTCCTAACAGCAAACCAGCCATACCACCACCATGAACCAACCACCTTCTGAAGGTCCCACTTCTGAGTGCAAGAGGCTTTGGTGGATACCCCAGGTTTAAGCTACAACACAGAATCACCCGAGGGGCATGAATGGCAATGTCTTTTACTATTGTCATTTTTTTAAACAGTTATACATTCACTGTTTTTCAATCACAGGTAAGTAAATGCCTTAGGCATAAAAGCCCACAAAATCTTTCCTAGAAATGTTTTAGTTGAAATGGGTTGAAGGGAGCTGTTATGGTTGATAAACTGTGCCAACTTGAGAAGTTTAGAAGTTTAAAAGTTTCAGCAGGGAGCCGAGGTCCTCACTTTGTACACACCCTCATCCTGTGTAAGAGGGGGCCAGAGGTGCTGTGAGTGCGACACCTACCCAGGGCTGGCAGCTGTTTATAATACAAGGGAGGAAAAGGGACTTGCTCCTTCCCACCCCCTTTTTGCTCTTGTTGATTTGATGTCTTGCACATCCAAGAATTGTTGCCTCTCACCGTGCCACTTTGCCTTGGTGCCAGCCACTAGAGACTGAAACCTCTACAAACTGTGAGCTAAACAAACATTTGCTTATTTAATTTTGTGTGTTGGGTATTTTGTCTCAGCAAGGAGAGAAAAGTAACTAAGGCAGTCACAAATACTTATTCTTCCACCTCTATTAGGCTCTGAACCCATGAAAAAGATTTTATACTCTATCCTTAATATGTACTTAAACAGTAAACTTTCAGTATTTATAGAACAAATGTTTTCTCTCTTGCTACTTCAGGAGTCTTTCCCCAAGATTATGTTGATATTTATTTATATTTCCTGTTGGGAGGAGTGTACCTGTACTTATGTGTGTGTCTTACATGTAAGGTTTTAATTTTCTCAGCGCTGACTTTTCTATGCAGTATAAAGGTATACTTTGATTTATTTTCAAAGCAATCCCTCCAGAACTAGTTTTGAATATTTCTTCTGTATGTGTGTAGGGTATATGTGTGTGGGGTGTGTGTGTGTGTGTGTGTGTGTGTGTGTGTGTGTAAGAGAATATCTTGTCATAACAAGTGGGTTGAAAATATGTGTGTTGTGAAAACCTAGGGTTGGGCTACTATGAATTCAAAAACAGTGAATTGGCAGTCCATAGTATCACAAAAGCCATAGTAAAAATTAATGTAAAGATTAGTGAAAAGTAAAGATTATAAAATATATACTTTAGAGTAATTCCCTTAACCCATGGTGATATCCCAAGACCCTTAATTGATCCTTGAAACTGTAGATGGTACCAAATCCTGTATAAAACAATACAATGTCACAATGTACATCTGAATAGCAAGACAACTCCTAAAAGTCTAGGAATGGAGGTAGCATATACTGTGTGGATACACTGCACAAAGTGGTATTCATGTTCCATATAGATCAGAGCAAGTTAGTGCAAAATTTCCCTACACTACTTATGATGATGTCCAATTTAAAACTTCTGAACTGCTAATAATTGCTATTGTGATTAACTAAAATTATGGAAAACAAAATGGTAGATTAGGAGGGACAGCTGCACACAACTGGCTGTAGTACACAATAAAAAACTGCTACATGTCACAGTTTTATTATTGCCCATCAGTCCTGTCCTTAAATCATTCTCACTAAAAAAAGAAAAACTTTCAAACAAATGAATGAGCCAGAAGATAGCAAGTTGAATTTCCTCTCATTTGAAAACTGTGCTGGACAGGAAATGGCTACCAATTAACATGTGTGCTACACTGGATTCTGAAGTATCTTGGGAGTCTCATGTCTCAGGTGTTTCCATATGCCTTTCTTCTGTGCATTAAAGTGTGTTTGGAGATTTTTGCTTATCGATTATCATATTGATAATTACATTATTAAAAGATAGGACACTTTCATATATTTTAGTATCTGCAGAACTAACATCTGCTTCTATGTTTCTATGAAAATAACTTTCAGGTGAGAGCAGTGAAAGGAGATACAAACCCCAGGGAAGTATTCATGCTGAAACCACAGTTTCCAGTCTAAAACATGAAAAACCTATACTTCTACCTTGCTCCAAATCTTACCTCTCTGCACTGGGACAGAAAGTGGGAGAAATACAGAACATTTCTAATTATCTTTAGATTGGCAAACTTGATTTCTTCTGCCAGCATAGCACAATTTGGCAATTTAAAAAATCTAGTTGCTCTAACTTTGCAGTTAGTGGCAATCTACCCACATCATGCAAATAGGCTAGCTTGGAGCATTGGAAAATGATGTATAATTTCAACACGTTCTTTGTTTTATAGGTAGCTGGTTGTAGAGTTAGTTCTAGCTATATGTACAAAGGTTAGAAGGCACTTTAAGTTGGAAAATGTTATTTCACTTCCATTAGAGAAACATGTATTGGGGCTTCGTTAATGGATCATTTACTTGTAAGTTATATAATATGAAGACAAATTTTATTTTTTGAGGTGAGATACATATAAAGTAAGATAATATTAATTTTTAAGAAACATTTTCTGCCAATTCCTTACCTGCCATCTTGGCTTTAAGCATGCTCTTATCTGATTTGCTGAACTCTCGTAGAAAAAAGCTTCATTGGTATCAAAACAAGATTTATGATAAAACAGAGCAGGTATAAG
The DNA here is from genome assembly GCA_004027295.1 of Dolichotis patagonum. Lineage (NCBI taxonomy): Eukaryota > Metazoa > Chordata > Mammalia > Rodentia > Caviidae > Dolichotis > Dolichotis patagonum. The sequence continues at coordinate 248,937 of PVJX010000143.1, forward strand.
TTTTGACACATCCAATTCCAGACACATTTCTCTTTCCTGTGTCCGAGCTTTAGTCAGGACCCTTTGCTGTACAATGAAAGATGGTAAAGCCCACTATTTTGTAAGCATGTGCACATCTAGATCCTTCATAATATTAGTTAAAATCAATGTGCTGCTTTTTTAATTATTGCTCATGGTACAAAGCAGGGAAGGCTCATTTAGGAATGGATCGATATTGAAAAGGGATTGGTAGGCGGCAGCGCAGTACATCAGGCAGCTTGATGTAAAAATCATTGGCTCTGTGCTGTGTGGTTTAGGGTTATCAGTCTGGTTAGCCTCCAGCTGGCTGGGGCAGCGTAATGGGCGAACCTTCCAGGAGCTGGTGCTCCTCGCTGGGCTGCTCCTGGAGGAGCCACTACCTGGCTGCAGCAGCACACGTAGCTCGGAGAAGGAGGCGATTAGGAGAACTTGCCTCTGCCTGGGTTTATTGATCACGTGTAGCAGAGTTTAGACTCCAGCATGGGAGTCATTTTCTCTCTTCTTCTCATGCAGTTTTCCTTTTATCCTTTTTAAACGCCCACGGGCATTTATGAGCAGATGGATGACGAGCTATTCTGAATGCTGCACGAGTGGGAAGATGAGCAGTTGTGCAGTAGGGGTGTGTGTAAACAAGAGCGAAACAGAGAGGCTGAGGCAGGATAGGGAGTAGGACAAGGAACTTAAACCTTAGGCATGGATGGCGTAACCAGACCATGTGGACACCAACCAGGACTTTTTTTTGTTGTTGTTTTTTCAAATTTACTGATTACAAGGGTTCTAAGCGAGAAAATTCTGTAAGCTCAGAAGCCATAGCAATGCCAGTACTGCACAGAGGCACAGTGATTTGTTTAGAGCTACCCATACTGAAAAGTATACATTTTTGTACACTTTGGAGACCAGATGAGAATGTCACTATCATTGGTTGGTTGTTTCAGAGAAATGTGTTATGCTACATGCTTACCTGCTTTCATTATTTTCATGTTACATTGGTAACTTCCACTTTAGGGAATAATGTTATCAGTCTGCTAGACTGTAAAAGGGGCACGCTGCTTTGATGAGTGGCCAGCAGGTGTGGTGATCTAGCATAACAGTGGCAGCACCCACATCAGGGAGGGTCAGCTGGCTGTGACGTAGCTTCGGTGGAGCGCTGTCCCTTCTCCATCCCAGTCAGTGCCCTAGCAGCCTCCTCACCGTGAAGGTGCTCACCTGGAATCAGCCCCGTTCCTTGCTGAGCACAGCCATTGACGGCATTGATTTCTGGTCACCACTAACCCAGGCTTGATTGGTAAACCTACCCTTTTTCTTACATTTTAATGATCATGTGCTGTTTATTTCAATTTACTTTTCCTTGACTAATCATTGGGCTGATCAGATTGTCTGTTGTTGACTCCAGCTGACATTAATAGCAATTTTTGCAGAATTAAGGTAATGGCTAGGTAAATGGAGCAAAGTCATGGACACTTAGAAGACTATGGATTGCGTACATAGATAATATTTAGAGTGCCCGTGAGATGTGTGAGCGCCTGCAGTCATGAGTAAGAAGTGAAATGGGAAGGTCTGTTATAATCAGCACTGGCAGGGTGCATAAATGAGTATCTGTAAAAATAACCCAGGAAGATACAGTTATGATTCTAGTTTAAGGAATACAAATATATAATTCAAGCATCAATGTTAATCAGACATTAATTTATATAAGCATTTAATCTGATCAGAAAAGGTTTTTCTTTGGTCTTTTGAAAAACATTCGTCACAAGATGCTTTTAAATGCAGTGCTCCCAAGTATCTGTGGCCATCCCTGTCAAAATTTATTCTTTCTTTTCCCCAGCTTGGTTCTATTTTATAAACTTTGAACGTCATTTTTAAAATTTAATATGTGTAGTTCTGTTCTTCCTTTCAGTTCTCCTGGGAACCGAGTCCAGGAAGTGAGTTTATCAATCTGACTGTCCATGCAGCCCAGCCTGACCAGAAGAGATGGATCTACTCCCACACACTTCCGCTGCCCACACTGGCTTCTGTTCTGAGAAGAGGTAGAACATGAGAGTCATTAAATATTTATACATCCTGATGAAAAGAAATCATGAAGGGAAAAATTTATAGTTTCACTTAGTTAAGTTTACATGGTAGAAAAGAAAAAAGAAAATAGAAACCATCATATTCATGAAAATTTTGAGTTAAGACACTTAACTCATTAAGACAAGCATAATTTTCCTAATCATATGAAATTATTTGAGCAACAAATTTGAAGCCACTGAGGGAAGTTAAAGTCACTTGTACATATTTACAAAATCAGTTAATTACTTATCCACTATTCATCTAGCGCCAACTACAGCTAAAACAGTGGGGAAATTCGTGTCCTGTCATAAACTGGTAAAGTTTCCACCACATGAAATTCAATTTGTTTATGTTCCCAGCAATCTCGTGAGCTAGGATAACATGGCCGCCTTCCTAATACAAACCTGTAGGAATGTAGACACGACGCTGTGTTGGTCAGTGCTTTCTAGAGGTGGATGCAGAGGAATGCAGGATATCTCATTGCACCAGAGACTCGAAGGTCCCAGCAGAGGACTTGCAGCCCATAGTGATGTCCTGGGCAGGTCCAAATCAGGAGGCTGAGGGATCTGTGCAGGGGAGGCCCCAGGACCAGTGCCGGACACGGGTGTCTGTGCCAAAAGGCTGAAGCGTCTGAGCCAGGAGGCTGAGGGATCTGCACTGGGCACCAAGAGACAATGTCCAAGAGGAAGATGAGGACTAAAGCTCCTCTGAAGAAAGAGAGCAGCCAGAGCTCCTTCGAAGAAACACCACTGAACTCTCCTGAAGATAGGCAGCTGCGATGAAGCTCCTTCAAGGAAGGTCAGCTGAAATCCTTCTCACCAGCTCCCCTTTTATACAACTCCACAACCATGCTGACCCAAATCCACTGAGTATTGCCACCCTGGTTGACAATTAGTCCATTAACTACCACAAATGCAAAGATGGCTAAAGAAACTTAGAACATAAAAGCACAATACTTGTGTTAAAAAGAAAAAGACTACGTGAACCAGACATCTAAATTTAAAACCTAAAATGCAAATGCTTCTTGAAAAATCTTCTAGAAAATTTAGAAAATATTTGCACCTTGAGTTAGGATGCAATTTTTTTCTTTTTCTTTTCTTTTCTTTTCTTTTTTTTCTCTTTTGTCTTTATGAGACAAGGTCTCACTATGCAGTTCAGGCTGGTCTTGAACTCATTTTATAGCCCAGGCTGGCTTTGAACTCACAGTGATCCTCCTGCCTCAACCTCTCAAGTGCTTGGATTATAGGCAAGCAACCCTACTGCAACCAATTATTTTTTAAATAGTAGATTAAAAGCATGAGGTACAAAAAGAAAAAGTATAACATGAGGCATTCTTGAAATTAGGAAATTTACCTTTTTGAAAGACAGTGCTATAAGGACAAAGAAAAAAGTCATAGAGTATGAAAAATTGCTTGTAAATCATGTATCTGATAAAGAATTCCTGTACAGAGATATAAAAATTCCCAAAACCCAAAAACATGAAAGCTAGTAACCCCATTGAAAAATGGGTAAAAAAAAACAGAACAGACATTTCATCAAAGAAGAAACACAGATAACAAAGAAGCATGTGAAAAGATGCCCAATTTTATTAGGATTTAGGTAAGTTAAGTGTAAATTGAAATGACAAGGACATATTTTGTCACACTTGTGTCCAAGTGGTTAAACTGAATGAATAAGCAGAGATAGTGATGACAGGAGGAAATAAAACTATTTTGTACTAATACTAATGATGGGAAAGTGCATGGTACCTTTGTGGGGTTTTTTGTTTTGGTTTGGTTGATGTCCGTTTGATTTTTTTGAGACATGGTCTCACTATGTGGTACAGGCTGGCTTCAAACTCATAGAGATTCACCTGCCTCAGCTTCTTGAATGCTGGTTTAACAGGCATGCACCACGATACCTGTCTAGGTCATCCACCTTTGAGCATAGCATGGTAGCATGTTAATAATGTCAACATCCACATATTACCTGATCCATTCTTCCCACTCCTGAGGATTCACCTGACAGGAAAAAAGGCATGGGCTATATGAATGCTTGCATCTGAATACTCACAGCCACTTTGGTTTTAACACTCCAATAGAGAAGGAACCCCAACGTTCATCAAGGGGCAGTAGGTCTACCATCCATTTATTACTTAACAACGGAAATCAATGCGCTGTAGTTGAACGAATGGGATAAGTCTATGTAATCACAGTGAATGAGAGAAGACAAACAAAAGAAGAGTACTGTGCACACTGACACTAGGCTGCCCTGTGTTAAAACTGAGGCATCTGCAGTTTGGGCTCCCTCTGGGCATTGTAGTGAGCAGTTTATTGTCTTGCCTTTCCAGTCTCCAAGAGCCTCCTGGGGCCTTAGGCTCTGGTGCTGCTGTCTCCTCTCCGTGACCCTGACACTTTTTCCCTCATACCCTTTTAAAGGACCTTTGAAGATATTGCATCTGCTGGATTGTCTCTTTCCATTTCATGTTCTTTCCTCGACTCTATCTGCTTGTTCCACTTTTCTGTTTCAAGTAATACATTTCCAAGGTCTGAGGACTAGGATCGTAGCATCTTAAAGGCCACAATATTATGTGTCCACTTACATAAAGTTCTAGAAAACATGAATCAATAGTGACAGAGAGTAGATCAATGTTGCCTAAAGCCAGACAGAGGCATGAAGGACAGAAGAGTGTTTTCATAGAGGCGATAAATATCCTTTCTCAACTGTCACGATGCTGGCTGGCGATGTACATACCTCCACATATCAAATACATTCAGTATTTTGAAGGTCAACTTGACCTTCAAAGTAAATAAGTATGTCTAACATGAGATGTGAGAAAATTGATAATTAAATTATTAATATTTTAGGAAAAAGCAAAAAGAGAGAAAACAACATATATTATTCAGCTTTCTGACACTGTGACAAAATACCTAAGAATAACAATGCAAATCAAGAAGCATTTATCCAGGCTTATGACTTCCTAGTTTCAGTCCATGGCTGCCTGACTCTATTGCTTCTGGGCCTTTGAAGAGGCAGAAACATCAAGGACATAATTTAATGAACTATGGGAGGTTGTAGAAACTTTAGGAGTTGAGGCCAACTCACAAGAAATAGATCATTAGATGACTCTGAAGGGTATATTTTGTAGGAATACTAGTTAGGGATTTTATATTTCTCCAATCATGAATATATGTAAAATGTTCATTGTCACTGCTAAAGATTCTGAAGTGATTATTCAGTTTTAGAAGAGTAGAAAAAAGAATGGAACAAATTTGACTGTCCAAAAGAAAAATGGAAAAGAATGAAAAGAAACAAAGGAATTCAATGGTAAATAAAAAATGTAGGAAAGGAAAGTTATAAGAAGCTCAGCTACATTGGAGATCACCAACATGAGCAGACTTGTCACCCACTGATCTGACAACTCTCAGACTTGAGTTTTAAAAGTTCAGGTATCTGCTAGTTATGAAAGAAATAAAGAGAATATAATTACTCAGAAAGTATGATAAAGAAAATTGGTATGAGTGTCCAGTTGACATTAATATTTGCACAGAATAGATTTTAGGAAAGAAGTCTTGACCATGGCTTCCATGTTCAGTACCTGAAGACCCAATATGACCTTTCCACCCCACAAGTATAGCCTGAAACACAGACATCCCAAGTAGGTAAGGGTATGGAGAAGACAATGGAAAATGTAATCAAACTGTGTATCAAAATTTCTGGGATGCAGGTAATAGTTATTATAAGAAACAAGCTTAATTAAAAGTACTGAAATATTTGAAATAAATGAAGAATATCAACTAGCTTAGTATTCAAGTTAAGAAGTTGAAATAATAATAAAATAAAAAGAATAAAATTTAAAAAATGATTGAGAACAGAAAATACAATAATTCCACACAGGACAAAAGTAGAATTGAGATTAGGAACCCTATCAAAAATTGATTTTTTTAAAGGAGCAATGAAATGAGTAAGTTTAAGAAAAGAGAAATTATAACTATATACCTACATATGAATTAAAAAGGGATATATAAGTACCATGAGAAATACATATTATGTATATACAGAAATATATAATATATCTTTAAACATTAATTTCCTATATTTTAAATATATATGCATAATAGATATTCAGAGAACTGAATCAAGAAAAATAGTACTCTGAGAAAATAGTATTCTAATTTTCTGTATGCTTAAATGTCTTGAAGTTCTTTAATTACTTTACAGTCATATTTAATTAGTTTCCAGGAAGACAGCCAGTGTCCTCTGTGGACACTCGAGTGAGTCACCAAGGCTGCTTCATGTTTGCCAGTGGGTACCCTGCAAGGGAGGGGAGCTCAGTGGAATCTCAACAAGTTCCTAGCCTGGAATGAGGAACGAGGAGGGTGAGGAACCCCTTGGAAAGGGGGGCAGACAGAGCCTGGGTCCAGAGGAGGAGCAGCAAACATGTAAATGCAAGAGCACTGGGGGTCTGCGAGAGGCTCTCTTCTAAACCACGGCACCAGGAGCGCAAGCACCGAGTGACGAGCATGGACGGCAACCGCAGAGCGGTCTCCGTGCGAGGGAAAGGGCCGTCTCAGAGATGTGAGGGGCCAGAGAGGGCTGCCAGGAAGCAGGGTGACATGTCAGCTCTGCCCTGTATTTCTGCTTTGGAAACTCTGTGCTTGCCGTGACATCCCAAGGACTTTACCCGGGGGGAGTGACGCACCCCAGTACCATTCATTCTCTCCCTGCTCCTACTGAGCACAGCGGGCTCGGGGAACACTTCCTCCTAGACCTGTGTGGCGCACACCACCTACTCCAACAGGCACTACGGGGTAACAAGAAAGGGGCCCCACCTAATCCATACAACAACTCTTTGACTACACTTACTAATGGCATCACTCACTATGAGCAGGTCTCAAATCATTGTCCAGGTCACAAAAGTATTGCATTTGCACTTCAAAACTTTTGTGCTTGAAATTAAAGTGGTTTGGTCATCGTGATATTAAACACAGGCTGTACTGCGTGGGTGGTTGATGCTCCTTTATTTTAGTACATGTCAAAATTTCCCAAAAACAGTTTTCCCATTGTTGCTTTGTGGACTGGCTCAAGGAAAGTTTGACTTTGGGAAGAAAAGGTATGAACACTTAGAGCTGAATAAAAAGCAAGGTTCTTGTTTGATGCTGTGCTTCCTACAATGGAGCAATGAGGCTTGCTGTGTTACTATCACTGTAATCCCATGTGCACCCACGAGACACACAGAGTAACAAAATGTGAGGGCTGGCACAGAGGAAGCATATGCTGAGAGGTGCATTTTGATGATCATGGTGTACTGGGAAAATGAAAAAAAAAGTAGCAGTCAAACTTTGAAGAATTCAAACATTATTAAATTATATAATATTGGGTTATGAACAGGAGTATAAAACAACTATCTATACTGTTGTAAATAAGTGATTGAATAAATTAATAAATTGGAGAGAAGAGAGGTAACATCCTATGTAGAAAATTCCAAATGGCGTATGTTATGGTTTGCTCTTAGATGTCCCCTCATAGCCTCATGCAGTCATGAATCAGGAGTTTTTAGAGGTCACTGAATCTAGAGCGTGTGATTGATTCATGGTACAACGCTAGGATTAAGGGTGGGTGATTGCTAAATCAGTACACTGACTAGTTTGGCAGTATACTGAAAGCCTGAATACAATATAAGGAACAGAATGAGGACTGTCTTTTCCCCAACCTGTTACTTCTGCTACCTTCTGCCTGCCAGGAATGTCTCTTCTGAGAGACCTGTCTACCATGCCACCCTATCTTGCAGCCTGCTGATTATGGACTGAAACCTCTACAGACTGTGAGCCAAATAAACCTTTTCCCCTTTAACTTTGAGTGTTGAGTATTTTGTCGTAACACTGATAAAAGTAATTAAGACAGACTGCGGTACCAAGAAAGTAGGATCATTGTTGTGACTGTACCTGATTATGTGGTTCAGTAGCCTTTGGGAATGGCTTGTTGAGAGAGCTTGAAGTGGTACGGAAAAGCTGGTTGAAAGTTTTAGCAGGGCTGGAATGTCTAAGGCTGTACTCCATGGAGATTCTGGTCAGAGCTCAGAGGCCCAGAAAGCTGGTGGAAGTGGTGCTGGTAAAGATCAGGATCAGGAGGTTTCTGTTAGGAAGGATCGCATTAGTGGTTGGACTCCAGACGATGAGTGTTATGCTTTGGCAGAAAGTTTTTCTGTATTATGCTTGTGTTCAGAGATTTTTTCCTGAGACTGAGAGTAAGGGTGGTAGGCTGATAAATCTGGCAGAAAAAAGTTTAAGGCAATCTAATGTTGAGGCAGTGGCATGGCTACTATTGGAGGCTTTTTGTCACATGTATGTTCAGAATTAACAGCAAAGAATCCAGCAGAATGATTTGAAACATTCCGAGTTTGTCCATAAAGGAAGCTCCAGTGAAGCTATAGACTTCAAAAATAGAGCTGGGGAGAGATCTTGACTGCAGAGAAGTAACAAGAGAATAGAATACATGGCCTGAGGGTATCACAAGAACTCACAAGACCATAGCCTTCGTAGCCCCATAGTTGTAAAAGTAAAAGTTTGCTAGAGCACCATGGTCCAGAATGGTGGCAGCCTACAGACTTTGTTCCTCAGGATTGAGTTGAAAGTGCTTAGTGATCTGAGCACTTGACCCCAATAGCCAAAAGAGAAGGAAGCCTGGGTACTGGTCCAGCTAGCAGTAGACCTTGGCATCATCCATGTGGCACTGGTGTATGCAGAATGCAAGAGTTATGTGATGAGGAAGGCTTCCATCCCTATTTTAGAAGGTATGGGAGGTCAGAGAATGTGTCCCTGAGCAGGCCATATTTAAAGTTGTGAGCATGAAGCCAAAGATGCATCAGACACCCCAGAAGTCTGGAGAAGCCAAGAACATGGATTGTTTGGGGAAAACTGCAAGGCAGGAGTAGAGCTGGCCCCAGAGAAAAGCCACTGGAGCTACGACCATTGAAATGCTCTAGGGCCACAGCCACCCAAACCCTGTGGAGTCCACAATTTGGCACAGATTGCTGGAGATGCTAAAAGTGGAGCTGTGGGACTTAGTGTGTGCCCTGCTGGATTTAGGATTTGCTTTAGTTCCATTCTATTGCATCCCTGTTTGTAACTTTTGGAATAGAAATATCTATCTTGTGCCACTGAAGGTTGGAAGTATTTAACTTTCTTTTCCTTTGTACAAGGACTTGCAAGTTCAAGTTTACTTTAGTTCTCAGTGGAGACTTGGAATTTGGACTTTACAGCAATGCTCAAAATATGAGGACATTGGCAACTCTTGGAAACAGACTAAACGCCTTTTGCACAAAGAGATTTCCATGAGTCTTTGGGGGACAAGGACAGGAATGTTATGGTTTGTGTTTAGATGTCCCAACATAGCTCCTGCAGTCATAGGTGGGGCTTTTTCAGAGGTGGCTGAATTTAGAATCTGTGATTGATTCATGATGCAATGCTAGGATTAAAGGTGTTAGGATTAAGGGTGAGTGATTGCCGGATCAGTCCACTGTTTGGTTTGGTGCCACCCAAATCCTGGTGACCCGGATATAATACAAGGGACTGAAAGAAGCTGATCTTCTGCCCCACTTGTTACTTTGCCACCTTCTGCCTGCCATGAACGTTTCTCATCTGCAGGATCTGTTCCATTCCATTCTGCCTTCCATAACTGGAGCAAGCCAGTTATGACCTAAACCTCTACAAACTGTGTGCCTTTTCCCCTTTAACTTCAGGTGTTGAGAACTTTCTCTTAGCAATTAGAAAACTAACTAAAAGAGGATATATGGAAACTGTGTCTGAATAAGACAGAAGTCAAATACCTACTGGTCAGGTGTGGACTGCACATAGACTTCCTTTCAAAATGTACAGTGTGTAAAGAAGGAGAAACACAGTAATATTACCTCGAATAAACCCCACAATGGCAACCCCGGTCTAATGCTCAAGGTCAATGTCAGAAGTATTACTCTTACTGATGATGTGTGACCTCAGCAAGGCACTATGGAAGGGAACTTTATCTCTTCTTCTTTGCCAGACCCACACACTCCAACTATGAGAAAACACATTATGCAAATTTCAATAGAGGAGAGACTGCTTCATATCTTCCTTACAGCCTTCATGGTTATCTAAAGTCAGGGAAATCTAGAAAGCATCACAGAGGCAAGAAGAAGACATGAGAACTAAACAAAATATGGGACATGGAAATGGAATCTTGGCTCAGAAAGAAGACTTTAAATAAAAGCCAAGAAACCTGAGTAATGTGTGGGCTTTAATTAGTAATATTGTATCAATTGTGATTTACTGATTGTAGCAAATGTACATGCTAATGCAAGATGCCAATAATACGAGGTGAAGGAAGGCTAGGGGAATCCTGTGGCCTGTATTCTTCAAATCCAAAATTATTCCAAAAAATAAAGTCTTTTCAGACAAATAAAAGCTACATCCAAAAACATGATATTTTGTTACTCATTCCACAGCCACTGACTCTCAGATGAAGTTTTTTTATTACATAGAATTTGTTGAGAAAGATACATTACTAGCTTTATCTGCTTGGTAGTTTTAAAAATAGCCAAGTAAATTCTCAAATTTGGGTTAGAAGACATTGTTCCCTGGTGGACGCCTCCTCTTGCAGCTGCCACCTGAAAATGAATTTTCACATCTTAGTTTTAAGCACCTTGAAAATGGGAGTTTGTAATGGAAGTGCTGACACAGTGTGAACGGGGCACTGTGAATGCATGGTCGTAATTTATAATGTCAGCCCATATTCCACACACTTTCTATGCACTGTGCTTCACACAAATAGGAGAGGAAGGAACTGCAGTGAATTATTGTGCAATTAATCATTTGACCATGAGGGATTCATTTACTAATTAAAAACGCAAAAAGAGTAAATTGAAATAACCAGTGACTACTAAATCCCATCTTCTGAAGCATCAGCTGCGTGGCAATAAATCATGTGTATCAATCAGAGCCAGCACTTTGGGCACCTGTACTTCCATGTCCCTGCTCCCTACAAAGATTCTTTTCGTACCCTAGCAACCGTTCATGTCTCCTAACAGTATGTGTGCAGATGTATGTTTGGATTCTAAACATTAAAAGTAAAGAGTAAAACTGGGAGTCAAGAAGTAATATAAAGTAGAGATGAATATTAATGTGCATAAGCACATGGCACCTTTAGGCCTTATTATGTTTCTTTGTACTGTCCTAGCTCTTATACTTGACACCTGATTTTTCTCATACAGGTTCACTAACCTATTCAACTGTTATTTGCATATCTTCCCATTTCCTTAAATTACCCATTTCAGAACACTTTAAGTCAGTTACCAGGCAGCACAGCAAGATCAAATTAGAAAACCACGCAATTTTCAACATAATTTTAGAATTTTCTCCTGAGGTATTTAGTAAAGCTGCAAAGGGGGGACCTCTACACAGGACTGCCCTGCAAAGGTCTCAAAGGCTTCCTGTCTTTGTTCCTGTGGTTCACTCTCCCCACACTAAAGAGCGGGGAAGAGGAGGGAAGCCGCCTCAGTTTTACTGATTCGCCTTTCTTTCCTACAGGACACAGATGTTTCCACCATGTTCCCACAGACTGAGAGGGTACACGAGAGAAACAGTGCAGGTGTCTGAGCATTAAAGAGCAAATCAGGGTCAGTGTAGGGAGACCACCTTAACATGAAACAGTGCAAGTAAGGAGAGAAGGAAATTCTCCCCTGAAGACTGCCAAGATGGGTATCACAGTATGGGAAGGGGAGAATTTTATGGTGTCCTCCAAATTGTGACAGCTGGGCTGTTCTCAGTGCCCTTTCCTCACCCCACTCCACCTCCTCACTGAGGCTGAAGTGGACATACAAAGCACGCAGAGCCCAGCTGGTAGCTGGCTGTGTGGTGTGTAGGTTTCTGCTTCAGGGTTCTATAAGAGCGAAAGAGTCTGCACTCCACCCAGGAAGGGCCACCCAGCCATGCAGCTGGAGCACCACAGGTGTGTGCTGGACACCCACTTTGAGGGCTTGATCTGCTGCTGCCCAGGGCCTTTTGCCTTGATGCCAGCCTGTTGCACTGTTGGAGGGTGAGAAGGTGGGACTAGGAGGTGGAAGCATATTACAGGGGATGAACCTCGCAGAGTGTACTTTGTCTCTGCCCTCTGTATCCCTCCTCTCTCTCTCTCTCTCTCTTTCTGTCCCCTTTCTCTTTTTGTCCCCCTCACCATGATGGTCACCGTGAAGGAAGCATCTCTGCTCTAGCTACCCACCATGATGTTCTGTTACTAAAGGCCTAAGCAACAGGGCCAAGTGACCATAAATTCAAACCTCTGAAATCATGAACCAAAATAAAACTTTCCTCCATGCAGTTGATTTTTTCAGGTATTTTATCAAAGCAGTGGAATGCTAACTAAACCTTGGTTGTGTGAGGCATGGTGTTGGGCCAGCGAAAGTCAAGTGCCTAGTCCAAGTGGAGGGTACTCCGTCTCCCAGAAGAGGACCAAAAATAGGGGAGAGGATGGGGAAGGGAGAGGGAGTAATAAAGCCAATTGCTCTGGACTCTGGGTTAGACAAACTTGGATTTCACATTCACCTCCACAGTGGTGAATGACTGACCCTGGCTGTGCAGCCATCACAGTTTTCTGGCCCTCAAACCTCAGAACCTGTTCAGTGGAGCTTGTGACATCCTCGACGTAAGGAATTTTGGTGAGGATGAAAGCAGAGAATATATACAAAAGCAGTTCACGGTGTGCCACTGAGTGATTAGTAAATAGCTATTATTTAAAAATATATTTCCTCCCGTTATTAATCATACCTGCGTTTTTGCTTTCCCACATCCACCCTAAATTTATGTTTCTCTGTGTGAACTATTTTTCATTTGCTTTCCAAATTTCATGGAGACTGCTTACTCATGATTATTGTCCTCTACCCTTTCCCTGCGCTAACCCATCCTTATAATACTCCGCACAATAAAAAGTCCATTAGTGTTAGTTGAGTGAGTAAAAATTATTGTACATAAGGAGAACTGCAGACAAAATGTATTTAGACTTTTAAAAATCCTTTGATAAGGTTTTATACCAAATGTTATTACATATCCATTCATCTGAGGGCTGGGGAATTTATTTTCATAGATCTCTAGAGATTGTGATTATCATTAATGTTATTTAATAGCTTCATAGAGATCTGACAAAGCAGATAATGTTTGTTTTAGGTCTAAAGGGAAACTTTGTCCTTTTGGCCTGAAATTTATGACTGTAAAATTCAAAATCAGAAAATAGATCTGAATAGAATCAGAAAAACAGGATTCAAATATAAGGACTTCACTAATGATGTGAAGTACAGAGAATCGCATCAGTTAAGGGCCATCAGTTCATATCTGTTGGATATGAGTGGTGAAATATGGTAGAGAAGAAACTGCCTGTCTCAAATAAACTCATCTCTCTCTCTCTCTCTCTCTCTCTCTCTCTCTCTCTCTCTCTGTTTTTCTCTCTCTGTCTGTCTCTGTCTCTCCATATAGATTAAGGGACATACAGTGGCTGCAGTGTCAGACACAGGAACACCTGAGTATTCACATGCACCATGTGTGTACTCCCCTATATAAACTCCGCTTTAAAAACTCCCTTTGTGTACAGTAAAGAATGTTATATCCCAGGGACGGAGATCCATGCAAGTTTTGTAGATCCTCAGTCTTAAGCAATTGGATGGGAGAGAGGGTATGGTATAAAAGTATGACTAAGACTGAGGATAGGACCTTGCCATGGTGCCTGTCCCAGCCCTTAGTTTAGGCTTCACTCCACTGGCTAAGCAGAACCCTGAGCACTGCAGTCTTCTCACACACTCTCCGAGTACTGATGCGTCTTCCATCTCTCCATGTGTGTCTTGAGTCCAGTGAAGAGTCCGACTCGCCACTCCATCTTGAGGTCCATCCTGATTGGATCTGCCTCCTATATGTCTCTTCTGCAAGCCTTATTTTCCTGTTTAGCCATTGCAGTGTTACTTCTTACCCTTAGTCATTGTGGGCCATTAGAAGTGGGGGTTCTGGTCTTACAGATCTTAGATCTATAGTCTGCTCAGCGAATGCTGAATAAACACAGTTGAACAACGAGGCATCCGCTGGGTTTCAGTTAGAGTAGAGATCTCCAAACCTTGATATTGGTCTCTGCTAACTGGGCAGCATGGCACGAGGAGGGCAGCAGGCTAGCAAGCAAAGCTTCTTCTGGGTTTGCAGCTGCTCCCCTCCACACTGCCCTGAGTTCCACCTCCTGTTGGATCAGCAGAATGTTAGATTCTCACCTAAGCCTGAACCCCACTGTGGCTGTACATGCCCAGGAGTCTAGGTTGCCTGTTCCTTGTAACACTCTTATCCCAAAGCCACCAGCCCTCCCCTGTCTGATGTAAAAGTTATGAAACTGGTCCTCATTGGCACAGAAGTTGGTGAGACTTGAGTGATAAGATGTATTATGTGATGTATTTATGCAGAAATAAATCTTTAAGACTTGTCATGAGATTAGGAATGAAAACTTTACTATTTTAATGCAGTGCATAGAAAATATATAGAATGAATTACCTTGTAGTATAAATTAACTTCATATTTAAGTCCAGGTACTACAGAATTATAGTAAACATTAAAGGAAAATAATGATTTGAAAATAGCCAGTTTTATCTTTAAGACTAAAGAATTGAAGGTAACATGGTGTCTTGAAGAAAGAAGACATTAGGAAGCTATTTCAGGTATTACTGAATGAGGTACAGAGACTGAATGGGCTCAGCCTAAGGACAGAGTGGCCTATGGCATAGACCATGATGGCTGTGCTAGCAATTGGAAGAGCACACGGCAAAACTGATTAACGGAGCCAGGGGCAGTTAATTACCACTGCTTTGCCTCTGTGCTGGGGGTGGATGCTGGGAAAGGAGTGGCTGTTACTCTAAGCAGCTTTTTGATATAGATGGCTGGGCAATCATTTATGATGTCATAATTTCCCACAATGATTCGGATCATTGCCAAACAAAAAGAATATGAAAATTCTTCACCTAAATCTGTTCATGAGTGAAGTATACTTTCACAGGGGTGTAGACAATTTAATCTAAAACTTCGCCAGTTTTGTCGCTTCAGTTAAATACTCATCAGAGAAGGAGTTACTAGGAAATAAGCCTATGACGGTCAAGATTATGTTACTAGGAAGTGAATCTAAGCTATAAAGAGAAAAATAAATGAGGATCACTTGAAGGTCTGCATGGGGTGCATGCCCAAAATTCCAGAGACTCAGGCAGAAGCATCTCAAGTTCAAGGCCAATCTGGGAAACTTACTGAGATCACCTCAGAGTAAAAAAAAAATACCAAGACCTGGTTGTGTATTTCAGTAATCTGTGGTAGAGCACTTGTTCAGCGTATTTAAGGCCCTGGCTTCAATCCCCATTAGAACAAAATAGAAAGAAAAAACAATAAAGTTGTGTTTGGAGCCCTTTTCTCAGAGCATTTTCCTCTAAGCAGTGATGAACCTTGTATCCACATATTAGCTTTCTCCATGAAGAGGTGAGATGATGAGTGACCAGGACTTTGTCCCCTTTGTTTCTATGGCCACATTCCAAGCATGCAGAGTGACTCAGTATTTGTCAAATTGGTTCTTTTTCTTTTTTACTTTCTATAGTGTCTTAATTAATGTTATCCATTCATTTCTTTTAAAGCTCTTCTCATCTCTAAAAGGCAGTGTGCTCAGTGATTTGGTGATGAAACATAAAAAAAATAAATGACAGGTGACTCTGGACAGATTGGGTTTCTGAATCTCAAAATCCAGCAAGTTCTGAGATTGTGTGAAGATACTTGTGTAAGGCATAGATGGTAACATGGGGTGTCAAGGGCCCTTCTGAGCCACGTGGGTCCTCAGCCAAAGCTACTGAGAGTCTCCAGTCACCATGGTGCCTTTGTAGAACATGCTAGGGGAGACGGAGGCTGTAGCACAGAAAAGCAGCTGAAGATCGTGTCTTTACTTCTCATGTTCTGGAAAAGGCATATGTGCTCAGCAAGCTAGATTATAGTCAGAAACCGTGTAGCAGTGTAAGCCAGTAACTTCTTGGTTATAACTGTAGTATTTTCCCCTTTATGGTATCCAGACATTCTAAAGTTTTAATATCACTAAACCATTAAATTATTTAACTTAATGCCTTCCCTTTAAAATGTCGTTTAAGATTAGCCTATCAATATAGGAGGCAGTTACAAATAACAGTATTAAAAACAGCAATAACAAAATAAAAATATTTAAAATTGGCAATATACAGTTCCATAGCTGCATATGCTTCGAGGAAGACACAGATGAGGTCTTTCCTGGAGGTCTGAGAACAGCAGCCCTCCAGCAGCCCTTGACCATGTTGAAGGGTGTACTTGAAGAGTTTTGGGAAACTGAGTTATTTAACATCAGTACAAGAAAAACTGCCCTTGGGTTTTGAAAGAGTTAATGCCTCTGTCAGCCTTCCACCCTCAGAAGAGTCCTTGGCTTCTTTCCTGGCCTGACCATTAGACTTGGAGTCTCCACTTTCATGTATTTCCAAATGGCCCCCAAGGAGCGGCTCGATAGATCCATGGACACTAAAACCAAACCTCTGAGATGCCTCTTAGGCACAAGTGCATCCCACCCCCCAGATGCTTGCTCTGCTCAGGTCCCCCATGCGTCTTGCCACCTAACACTCTCGGGCTCCCCAGCCAGAGAGTGAGGGGATGCGTGTGCCACTGTGCTGGCATTCTGGACCCTACGCGGCCAGCTACTCAGTCCGGTTAGCTATTGCTTTGGAGCATTGATGCGATTTTCTCAGGGTGGTCAAAGACTGGTCCTTTTCATCATACTCAGTCATATGAGTGACTGCTGTTTACCAATTATAATCTGACAGATGTGGACTTACATCCACTAGTGACAAACAATGCCGATCATAAGCTGGCCTTTTCTGCTGATACTGATGTAGGGAAATCAAGGAGTCAGGCAGGGAAGGTTGGGGGACTCCCACGAGGTTTCTGGCAAACAAAGCATTAAAGTCCTGCTGGAGAGAGAGGAGCTAAGAAGAACAGAGAGGTGTGCGGCTGGCCTGGCTCACTGCAAGCCAAGACCCAAGGCCCTCTGCCCTCCACCTTCAGTTAAACACAAGAGGAACAGAGTGGGGAGGGGAAGGACTGCATCATAAAACCCAGCTGGTGCAGGAATATACACGACACCTGGACATGCGCACACCCATACACAGAAATGCATGTGCATTTCATTATCCTCGCCTCACGAATACACTGAAATGCACACCTGCCCTTCTTACAAACTTGGCCTTGAACGTGGCTCGGCTGGAAACCTCACAGGATGAGCAGCGGGGCAGCACAAGCAGACCACGGACGTGCTCACCCGAGGCTGCACAGGTGGCCAGTGGAGGGGTAACGGCCACATCGGGGGGTTCAGGGCCCAGAATGGCCGGCCAAGTTGAGACGACTCTCAAGGGGAAGAGTCTCTTTCATGCCTTTAATAAAAGATGCTTAGAACAAAAACTCCTGGGTGCCAGCTCTGGGTGCCCTGCCTGTAGCTGTCTATCTGCTTATTTTCTCTTCTTTCCCAATAAAATGGTTTGTGTCCCCATTTCTCTTCCCTTTCCAACAAAGTGATTTTGTTTTTCCTTCTGAATGTATGTCTCTAATTCTTGTATTGATGTAGATTTTTTACAGGCCCTAGATAAAAGTCTACCCTCCCAAGATATAACACTAACTTTTTAAAAAGCACATTTCACATTTTATACTCTCAAGAGCAAACACCTTTTATTTTTCTGTTTGTGTGAAAAGCAGCATTATTTTGAGGGCAAATATAAAATATATTCTTTATTACATTCAACTAAACTCAACTAAGTTCAATAGAGTCTTGCTACTTTTAATAACTGTATTTCTAGGACTCCTCAGGACCACAGGCTGGGTGGCCACTGAATTTGAGCAAAATAAGACAAAGCAGTGACATGGTCTCTTCCAAAGTCTCTGTGCCTATGTTGCCTTTTTTAACTGGAAACTTCTGGGTACTTAAAAAATTTAAAAATTAGAAGAACAAAATTTAAAGTGAATGCATAGAAATTAAAATATTAAGAGAAATCATCAGTACAAGTGGCTGCTGCCTTAATTTCACTCTCCAAAACATATGTAATTCTGATTATCTCATGAGCACTTATAAAAACCAACTGACTGTGTTTTATTATATTTTTTTCCAAGTTGCAGCAAAAAAAATAATAATGTTCAAAACCAAGACACATAGAAATGACAGTCACTTGAGGCCTCCTGCCTGTACTTTGCAGTATAGCTAGGCTTAGATTCTGGAGTGGGAATTAGCACTTACTGGTAAACTCTTACGTTCTAGGTTCTATGATACACGATTGAGATCCACATTATTTTTTTGTGCGAATAATGCAATGACTCTTTTTAAAAGTGCAATAGTATTTTCCCAAAACGTTAATAAGAAAATCAAGATTTCAAATTGGTAATGGTGTGCACCTTCCTTTAATGTGCATTAGTATCAGTGCTGAAAGCCTGGAACACAAACAGGAAATAGTGACATAATTATATACTTCTCTCACACCTAAATATGGCCAAGAGAAAAAAAGGAGTGTCCGAGGTACATTATTTTAGTGTGAAAGGCTTTATACTAGGGACAATGGAAAGATATAGTGGATATTTGAATAATAAAAAAGTTACCATTACCAGCATGGTGGCACATGCCTGTAATCCCAGCACTCAGGAGGATGAGACAGGAAGATCGCTGTGAGCATTCTGTGCATTTGCAGAGAGATAGGTCACAATGTGTCTTCTACTGTAATAAGTTTCTTAAGCATTCACAGTATATTTTAATCATGCACTTACTGTGATTTCTGTCAAAGACTTAGTCATGTGTCTCCATCCATTTTATTCACTAGGTTTGGCACCCTGCAACTCCTGGCTCTTCCTCAAAACCAAAATGACCAGGAAGGTAAATTCTTTGAATCAAGCCTAGACCTAGAGACAGCCATGACAGCATTGCTAAAGACACCCACAAAACACGACTTCCAGAAACGGTCCAAAAGTGCCCGATGACGGGACAAGAGAGTTTGAAGCTGCTGGAAGTATTTAGAAGAGGTTAATGAAAATGTGTCTTTTCCTGTAATAAATTTAAGCACTTACCATAGTTTTTGATGATTCTTCATAGTATAGTTCTTATACTTTTACTTAGTAAAAAACAAGAAGATGAATAGATACACTACTAACCTTAAAATACTGCTTTTTAACCTTGTAAAATGTCAGTTATCACAATGAACTTTAGATCTGTCCTCCGAGAATTTACTCTGATACTATGTTATAATACATAGCATGCACATTCTTAGTGTCCCTTATATGTTTGTGCATTAAGTTTTTTCTTCAGAATATCCAGCAACGTGGAAGGTTTGGATTTCCTCCTGCCATTCTCTTATTCACAGAGGTGACCTTTTCCTCTGTATCAAGCTCCCCACCTGCAGCAAATGCTTGGGGTAAGCACAGAAGAAAGGCAGGCTGTCTGAGAAACTATTGGATCCAAGGAAGCTTCAGCTTTTCTTACAGAGTAGGAAACAGCACTTGTTTTTCACCTTTCTCCATCTTTTTAATGATCACCAGCAGCAGCATCACCACCACCACCAAGTCCCTTTCCCACTATAAACCACTCAGCAGCAGCAGAAGCAGCGGCTTTATCTCCAGGGTTGCACTCATGTTGCTGTAAATTCCCCCCCATCTGGTGGGCCCCACCATCTACAGTAAATTCATGAGTTGCAAAAGTATTTATTATGGATTTATCATGAATTCTCACTAACACTTCTTGTTAGCTAAGTGGCTTTGCTAGATCATTTAATCTGTTGGATGTGGATTACTTCTCTGCAAGTAAAGAGACTTAACTGGTCTCTTTTAACTCTGAAGCTAAGATTTGTGCTTAGTATGTGTCTCAACAATATTATGCTCCATGAAGCCTATAAATTAAAATTATTTAATATTACAAAGTCTCCAGGGACTTTTAAAAGCATTTTTAAATGCTTGTAAAATAATATATTACAATAAACAATGGCCCATCACACGGAATATTGTGAAATATATTGATAAAGATTATTAATTATGTGGAAAAATGGCTACTTGTGATATACCTATATATTTATTTTTTACTATTTCTCAAAGATCAGGAACATTTTTTCTTAGCATAATCATGTCACACACACTTCCCGTAGTTGATTGGTATGCACACACCCTTGTATGCTGACAGAAGGTAGAGTGAGCCGAAGACAACTGATGGTCACATATTTAAATGCAGTTTTTAACTATATCTTCACAATACAGAAGTGAAAACTCATGTGGCTGACGTATGCTACGGCATTTAACTGGCGTTTAAAATCTCATGTGGTTCCCTGCTTGCAGCATGTGAATGTGCTGCAAATTTACACAGGTAAATTGTGTGTTTAGAGGAGGTCACGGGACCTAGCTCTTTCATCTGCATGTCTGCAAGTGCCTGCAGTCCACAGCGGAGTGCTTAATCGTGATCTGCCATCCCCACTCGTCCTCACATATTGTGATTTAGATAGAACTCTAATGCATGAGAGCAACTTGTCCCTGGAGCATTTTCAGAATATAAATTAAGTGATATTATAGCAGAAGCTCCCTGTGAGCTCAGCATAATGAATATGAACCATCATGTACTCCTGACCAAGGTCATGATATGAGGACGAATTAGTCTATTAACATCTCTTTTAAGTAGCATTAGTGATAATAAATGAAGAGGTTTAATGTAATACTGATAATATTATTCATGCAAAAATAGCATACTTTATCTTGTTAAAACAATTAAAATGTGCTTTGAGGATATTTTTCACTACAGAAATATGATGCTTGAGAGTGCTTATTGCATGGTACTGAACACATCAGCATTAGCCAGTAATGCCGATGATCTGATAAAATCGAAAGCTGATTTGTATGCTATGCTAATTCGGGATCATCTTCTTGGCCCTAGGTACTACCCAAATGCTGCACAAGATTGCAGTAAGCTTTAGTGGTGATATTAGATTAAATTCAATCCTTTTGCTTATAATTTTTTCAAGGAAATTACATCCACTCTTCTTTAGCATAAACCTTCTTTAGCTGCTAAGCAGCCTTTAATATTGCATTTTAAGCCCAGTATATGGTTGTTTTCTTCTCAGACATATTTAAGCTTTGTTGTCAGTTATAGATTACCTTACCTCAGTCATGTAAATCAGAAAAACAAAACAAAATAAAAGACTGCTTATATAGGCAGATAGTGACCTTATGCCAAAAGGAGCACTGAAGCAAACTTTTAAGTGAACTAACATGGGATCTTCAGTAACAAAGGCTTTCCCTTTGGGGACTTAGGGTATTTTGTAATGAAATTGCATTTGCACTTTGAAAATTTCTAAACAAAGGCAAATTGGTTAAAGGCAACTTTTTGGGAGTGATGAAAAAGTTTTAGAACTAGATGTGATAGCTCTATGTTAACGTGAATATACTAAATGTCACAGGTGTGGACAATTTAAAATGGTTAAATGGCTACAAGTATTTTATGGAAATTTTATTCCAATAAAAAGGGATTGCATAGTGGCATAATTGTGAGACCCCCCCACCCCGGAACCCACTTTTTCTACTCTAACCACCCACCACTCCATTGCCAGCAACCCACTCATTTCTTTCCCAATACAAGATCAAAGTTACATAAATAAAAGTCTCCCATCAATTTTGAGGTCTAAGATCCTCCCTTCTTAGTGGGGTTACTAAATGGTGTTTTGATATTTTAACGTAACTTCATAAAATAGTCTAATCTCTCCAGCTCCCAGTGCTGAGCCCTCTTCACAGGACACAGACGCTGCACTGTCAGATTTTATTTAGGAGTTGCACTTCGTCATCACAAATATACAAAAGCGAAACATGGGACTGAAAGAATGTTTCTTACTCCAGTGACAAATGATATTGCTATGATTGTATATTATGGTTATTTTTAGCACTCCATAAAAAACTTCACATACTTTAGAAAAAATGACTATCTTTAAAATCTTGCAAACATGCTACACTGGGGGAATTTTCCTAGTTTAATTAAGACTTCAGCAGAGATGAGCAAATGGAGCTATGAGCTTTTTAAGTATTCTTGGCATGGCCAGTTTTACTTGATCCCACATAAATTTTGCACGTGTGAGTG
Source organism: Dolichotis patagonum (assembly GCA_004027295.1). Classification (NCBI taxonomy): domain Eukaryota; kingdom Metazoa; phylum Chordata; class Mammalia; order Rodentia; family Caviidae; genus Dolichotis; species Dolichotis patagonum. The sequence continues at coordinate 271,167 of PVJX010000143.1, forward strand.
GAGCTGAAGTTTCACAGTGAAATTGGGTTTTGCATTACACACAAAACACATATTTGTATGAATGAGCCTTCTTGACTGTACATAATTAGTCAAGGGACAGGAGACTGCTAGGATTCTCAAAGCAAGGACTTAAAAGTATTAGTTTCTCATATTTATGATTAATGCCTTTCTTAACAGCTTGAGGCCCTGAGTAGGATCATGTAAAGCATGCTGGGTTAAAGAATCTTTGTTACAGAGTATACATATTATACTTTAGGGAAGCCCCAAGGACAATCTTGACTTTCTAGTTATATCTTTAGTAGAAATAAGACCTGGAAAGGCTGCTTTTTATTACTCACACATTGAAAGACTGTACATTTTGGTATATGCAGGCTGTGCCTTCCTTGTTGGCTGTAGGGGAATTATTGCACAAATGCTCATCTTAGCATTGTTTTGTAAAAGACCTACAACTGCACGGCTTCCTTCTTCTACTCTACAACAATCCCTCATCTGTAGAGAACTCTCAAGGACTATGTCCACAGAAGTGTCAAGGCTTATCCTTCCTTACAGCACCAGTGTGATCACTAGCACTGCATCGGATGACAGAACTCATACTCGGCAGCAGGAAACTGTAAATGTCCCGCTGAGGGCCCAAACATGCCTGGATCACGCTGTGTTAAGAAGTCCACCGATCTCTCAGCTCAGGAAATTTAATGTCACAGCAATTTTTTCAAAGCATCCCTAGGCCAATAAAAATTCCTGAGAATCAGTGTGCTATGTAGTTAGATCCAAATAACTGTATTCACATTTGAATGCCCAGAGCATTTGAAAGAAAATAAACATAACTGGGAAAGAAACAAAGTTTGATTTCATTCTTAAACAATCACAAATATTGCACCTGTTGTTCACTGGAAGACTTCTCAGACCTCAGCATCAGCCCAGCTGCCGTCTCTCTCCTGTCTTAGTCACACTGAATTTCACACCGGACTACATTTCTAACTCAGCCACTGAAACCCAGCTTCCCAGATCATGACACCTTTGAGAAGAGTGAGCACCACTCAAGGTGGACACTGGATGTTCTGAAGCTCACGGCTTCCATGCTGCAGACAGGGGTCCAACCTCACTGTTTGCCTAAAAACCGGAATGTGTTACTTGGTTCTGGGCTACCTGCACACACACTGGGGGCATGCAGAAGTAAATTGTCCCCAAGGTGCCATTCATTTCTTCCAACCGAGTATAGTCTGTGTATCACAGTGTTTCTATCACATTAATCGTGTACCACTGTGTGAGAGACACTGGGAATGCAAATATGGGTTTTATCTTCTTTTTAGTGGCTTTACCGGGATCTAGATCCTACTAGTTTGCACATAATTTCATGTACATATTAAAATGTGCATGAGAAGTTTCAGGTCATTCTAGTGGTGGTGTGCAACTCATATTGTATAATATTATACAAGGAATAATCTAAAAATGTGGAGACTATTTCAATTTAAAAATAAAATCTTATTACAATAAAAGGCAAAATGCTGAAAGTTATGGAATAATTTTACGCAAGCAAGGAGGAGTCTCCGGAGGGGATTAAAATGTATGTTTTCTATGATAAAGATTTTAATATACACATTCACTGCATGTTTTGGCTATAATTGGTCTTTTGACTATCATTGTTCTAGTATGTAGACAATGAGGAACAACTATGTATCTATTATCTGACATAGTTCTTGGCTCTTTTTACTGATGATGATAACAGAAGCAACATATTCATTTATTTGCTTACCTACTGAGGGAAGGTGACACGAGTCCTTCATCTCCCTGGGATTTGCACAGCCTCTGCATGACTTGACCTCCAGCCTCTGCCATAGAAGCAGCGGCTTCCCCCAGATCCTGGTCACCGCCAAGCAGGTGGTGGCTTTGGCTCACAAGGGCACAGTGGCTTTCAGTCTTAATCTGGCTACAGTCACCTGAAAGCCTGATGGGAGTACAGATCACAGAAGACAGGGCCCACCGTGCGTGCTGTGGTATTTTGCCCATCTGGGCTGATGACAAAGTGTTTACTCCAAGTTAAGTTCAGAGGTCTGTCTTCCTCATGTGAATCTTGCAGTCCTGCTCATCTGTCCCTTAAGATTCTGCACTCTTGAATTTTTCAGCAAATGGTAATATGTTTAAATTATCTAGTTTTGACTTCCACTGTTTGCAAAACTACAAATCTTAGTAAAAACAAAGCAGAAAAATGGCTCCTCTCTTCTTTTCAAGTTCAAGGGCTTCTGGTGACCTGCCTAAGAAAACACGAATTCTTTAGGGTCCTCTCCTCCTACCGGGTACACTGCTTTGACTTCACTGCATACATTGACCCCGCTTTTAGAGAGCTCTGAAAGCACCTCTACCCTGGTGCTAACAATTTAAACATCTCCTATATGCTGCCACCTGCACCTGCTGTTTCTAAGAACTTACTCATTACTGTTGTTAGAGACTCTATGAAATGGTCCACAATGAGACTGAGGAACAGAGTCCCCACCGCTCTGTCCACTAAGAGGCTGGGAGTGAGGCACATAAATGTGGCTGTCATGACCTTGGACATGAAGAGGAGACACTAGAGTTCAAACCCGAGCTCAGCTCAGTGGCTCCGAGGGCTTTCTGGATTCAGTGGCGATGGCAGCATTCTGGCCACTTCCTTAGTCTTTTCTCATACAAACACCATGATTTTGAACATGGGGTTTGCAAGTAATTTTCCTTAAAATGTCTCTGAGTTCCTTAAAATGTCTCATTATTGCTAATCCACTGTTTGAACAGGCTCATCCCATCTACATTTCAAGTGTAATGTCATGCTTAGAGGTTTAAAAGTATGAAAACTTGCTCATTTTTTTAAGTAAGCCCATTTGAGGCAAAATTTACTAAGCGACCTAGGATACTTTACACAAAGCAAGAGCAGTTAGGTGAGCAAGGACCATGACATGAAATACTAACTAGTGTACTGGGAGGCGGGATGATCTCTGTGTCTACTGGCATTGATTACAGGCTTGGGACATGTCAGGGAAAAAGTGTCAGTCAGGACATGGTGAAGTTGAGCATGAAGTTATGGATTTTGAGCATATTTGGCTATTTGCTGTAGAAAATTTCTATTTGAGTTGTCAAGAACATTTTGGGTAAGTTTTTGTGTGACCTCATGGCCTCCCTTTATGTTTTTGGCTGGGCCTACAATGCTGTCACATTTATGAAAACAAAGACACTCTAAGGGGAGGGGAGTAAAAGATAAAAGACATTCTGCCAAACAATGGAAACAATAAAACAAATGCCAGCCAGTTTGGTGCCTGACAAGTTGGGTTACATCCCAGCTAACAAAATCAGAAATCCTGAATTTAGTCCTGGAGCCTAGAGACTACATGCCAAGATGTCCTATGAAACTGACACTTTGGAGTTAGACCGAAAAATAAATGCAGCTCAATGAACTATTCTTTGTGTTTTTTCAAATGCATGGTTACAATTAAATTTTAAATTGAATGTCAAAAGACTACAAGAATCTGTTTATAGGATAAAGATAAGTGGACAGCATTGCTGAGCCAAAAAGTAGAAATTCCAAAAACAAATAAAATCTGGTTTATCAGGCCATTCTCAGAAAAGCTAAGTAAAAATAAATCTACCTCATTACATTTTAGAGACATCTTCATTTTTGTGTACTTTTATAGATGGTTGCAGAAAAATAAGATGCAGGATTATGAGTAATTTAATGAGCAGGTCTTAATACCAGCCATATTTTGTTTTTCCACATCCACCTCCTTTTCCTTTGATTTCTGATCTTTGCATTGTTGTGTGTTATGGTTGTGTCTGGATGTCCCCCAATGCCTTATGCAGCCATGGAATCATGCTTCTAGAATTTGAGATTGGTTCATGGTCCAATAGTAAGATTATGGTTTTGAATGCTACACACACTGTAGGGTGTAGGACATACATATAAGGGACAGAAATAGTCTCTGTTCTTCTCCATTTTTTCTTTTGCTGTTTTTGCTGCCTATCAGTTGCCATGACATGTTGCTCCTCTGCCCTGCCACCCTGCCTTGGAACCAGCTGATGAAACCTCCATACACTGTGAGCTAAATAAATCTATTCTTCCTTAATTTGAGTTGGCAGATGTTTTGTCCTAGCAATGAGAGAAAAGTAACTAGCCTGGAATTCGGTACCAGAAAGGGAGTCATTGCTATGACAATACCTGACTATGTTGCTCAAGATCCTTTGGGAATGACTTTTGGGAAGTGTTTGGAAAGGTTCAGAGATGTCACCTGAAAGAGTAGAGCTGGAACACCTTAGGCTGTTCTGTGTGGGAGATTCTCGTCAGAACTCAAAAAACCAGAAAACTGGTGAAGTCCAGGTTCAGGAGGTTTCTGCTGGGAAGAAGGATTGCATTGGCCCTTGGACTCTAGATGATGTATGTTATGGCAGAAAGCTTTTCTGCATTTTGCTCATGACCAGAAATGTTGCCTGAGATGGAGATTAATGATGGCAGATTAATACGCAGATGAAATTTCAAAGCAGTCTAGTGCTGAGATAGTTGCGTGGATGTTTTGGGGAGCTTTTAGCCAGATTTATGTTGATAATCAAGAGCAATAAGCTCAGAAGTATAATTTAAAATGTGAGTTTGGGCAGAAAAAATGCTCCAGTAAAATAGTCAGCTACAAAAATAGAGCTGAGAACATTTTAGTTACTCATAAGGAACAAGAGAATATAAAAGTTGGCCTGAGGGCATCACAAGAATCAACAAGTCTCCACCCTTTGCAGTCTTCAAACTGCAAAAGTGAAAAACTTTGCTTTGAGCAGAAAGCCACAGAGCACCATGTTCCAGAAAGGCACCAGCCACACTATGCTCCAGAATCATGGTGACATAGAGAATTTGTTCTTCGGGATTTGATTCAGAGTGCTCAGCAATCTTGGCACTTGATCATACTGTCAAGAGAGGGGAAAGCTTGACTACTACTCCAGCTGGTAGCAGTCTTCCGTGTGGTGCTTGCTTCAGGAGCATGCAGAAGACAAGAGTTCTGAGGTTAAGGAATTACCTTACCTTACCATGTAATAACTTTCACCTCACCAATGGTGTAATGCCTTACACCATTACACCCAGATTTCAGAAAAAGTTGTGGGAGGTCAGGCAGTGTGCCCCTCAGAGGGCAAAGTATGAAGCTAGGAGTGTGACACCAAAGGTCCAGTGGAAAACCCAGAACTTCGGAAAAGTAGGGAATGTTGATCATCTAAGGAAACTGTCAAGGATTGAACAAAGCAAGCCTAAGAGAGAATCCCTGGGAACTATAAGCACTGGAAGTACCCTAGGGGAGGAGCCATGCAAAGCTTTTGGAGCTCTCAGTTTACCAGGTTGCTTCAGATGTGCTAGTGGAACTACAAGACTTAATGTTTGCCCTGTTGGATGTCAGACTGGCTTTGGTCCCATTTCTTTGTATTTTTCTGTTCATAACTTTTGTAATGTATATGTTTGCCTTTTTCCATTATATATTAGAAGTGTTTAACTTTATTTTCATTTTTACAGAGGCTCACAGCTAAGATTTTGCCTTAAATCTCAGAGCAGAATTCGGAGTTGGACTTTTCAGCAATGCTAAAACTGTTAGGACTTTGACAACTCTTGGAGATAGACTAAGTATATTTTGCATAAAGGATGTGCATGAGTCTTTAGGTAACCAGGGATACAATGTTATGTTTTGTGTCTGGGTGTGCTCCATAAGCCTCATGAAGTCATGGGGGCAGACTTGGAATTTGTGATTGATGCATGGTCCTATGCTGGGATTATGCGTGTGAGTGCTATGCCCATTCTGGGGTGGGTAGCCTACATACAATATAAGAGAGAGAGTCTTCTTTGAGCTCCTGCCTATTTGATCTTGTTTCTTTTGCTGTCTGCTACCATCATGAACTGTTGCCACTGTGCCACACCACCCCAATTTCGAGCCTGCTGATTATGGCCTGAAACCTCCACAAACTGTGAACTAAAAAATCTTTCTTTCCTTAATTTTGGGTATTGGGCATTTTGTGTCAGTAATCAGAGAAAAGTATCCAACACACTGTTATGCTGAAAAGCAGACCCAAGTCTGGTATGCTTTTTTTTTTCTTTTAGCTCTTTGCTGACCAGAAAGATGAGATACACCCAGGCATGCACCTCCTGCCACCCTGCCAAGAGGCAATGTCAGGTGCCACCAGCTGCTCCTTTGAGTCTTTCAGGGTCCTGGGTCAGTGTGAGCTCTTAGGTTGGTATTTTTTCTGGTTCAGGAAGAAATTTGTCTCCATTCTGTGTCTTTATTTTTAGAATCCCATTTATCATCATGTTGCTTTAGAGCACAGAATGCATCAAAACCAGAATTTACTGTTTTGAATGGAATATATTTTAGAAACAAACATGCAAGCCATTTGGCTCAATAATATAAGTACTCAATTTTAGCACTTGGAAGTATATGTTATGATTATGTCAACTTGGTATGGGACAGATATCACAACTGTCCTTTCCCAAGGGTGTGAAGTCTCATTGAAGAATTTATGCCATTTTCTGTCAATGATATTCTGATAAAAGGAAGGTATTTATTTATTTATTTATTTATTAACTCAGGACCCTCACACTGAGCAATATACACAGGAGATTTTTTTTATTTTTTTTTGTTTATTTATTTATACATTTTTAAATAGGGTCTTGCTAGGTTGTCCTGGTAAGATTCCACCCAAACTTGCTACTCTCCTGGCTCAGCCTCTCAGACTACTGAGGTTTCACTTTCTATTCCCAGATTTAACTCATCATGGAGTGTCTTGTCTGTCTTTAGTGTTCACAATGAAAAGGAATGTTCTGTTATCCATGACTATAGGAGGGGAATAAAGGACACAGCTTGAGAAAGGTCGCTTAAATATGTCTAATAAAGTCTGATATTCAAAACAGATGCTAAATGGCTTTGAAACTATAAATGTGGGAAATTACCACTTCTGATGATGATTAAATTCACTGAAATTTGCAGAAATATATTTGGCGGCTGATAGACCATCCTAAGAGAACTTTGTATGAAGAATATTCTATCTAGAAAAAATAATAACACAATTGATATAGAGAGCTATTTGCTAATCTGTTCATTTTTTTGAAGTGTCATTCTTTATGCTCAAGATAAATTTCAGGTTAGAAGTGTTTCAAAATATATGTTTAATATAATAGTAGCATATTTGGACACAGATAGAGACAGCATCTCATGCTCCTAGCAGTCTGGTGTTTTAGGGAGATTCGTCATGCAAAATCCAAGCCCTTCTCTACATGTCTTACTGCTATGCATGTCGCAGTTCAATGTTTTTGTCTAACCTCATGAGGAATATGTCCACTTCTTAGAGGTAAAACAAAACAAAACAAACAAAAAACCCACTTTTTTATTTGGTAAATGATTGCTTGCATTCATGTCTGGTTTCAAGTAAGAGGTAATTTCTACTCAGTATGGCATGAAAACAAAACAAAATAAATATATAAATATAAAGCATCAATAGTTTTAGGATGTTGTTAGTTGAGGCTTAAGTAAACATGAATATTATAACTAATTCACGAAAAAGGATTGAGAGCAATTTGCCGCAGGTGTGATGGGCATCATGGTGAGATGGGATTAGCAGGAATTGGACAAAGTGTGAGGAGCGGGGCAAGCACAACCATAAACAAGGGCCCCTGGGACCACAGCATGACTGTACACAGGGCTAGCGTTGGGTGGTGACTGATGGCAGAGCCTACCTGTTTTTTATGCTTGACATAAAAGTCAAATCATGGCTGTCTTCCAAGCACAGTAAGCAGGGCTCACACACAGCCAGCCTCTGGCATCCAAGAGCCTAGAATGGCTGCCAGGTCCAGGCTTCTTGTGGTTAGATGCACTTGAGAACAGATAACAAGGAAAGAGATCCCCAAGCCACTTACTGGTTGAAAGCTCTCCTTTAGCAAGTTGTTCCTCATAAAAAGTCACAAACCTATACACAGAGGTTAAATTAAGAATTGTGGCATCTTTTGGGACCTGCAACAGGCTGCGACCTGGGGCGCCCAGAGAGCAAGCAACTACTCCCCTCTTCAGTGAGCAGCGGTGAGCCTGCCGGAGTGCAGGCTGAGAATCAAACATCTCACAGCCTCTAGTCCCGTGTCGTCACCCACCCCCATTTAACAAGTGGGACCTAGTGGTCTGGACATCTTTTGAGAGGCTGACTATGTTGTTTTGTATGAGTCCTCCGTATGTGAAGATATGGACAACCATTTGGAAGAAAACAAGAGACAATATGATAGATAGTGAAGATCTCTTGTCTAGCTTTGAAATTTATGTTTCTTATGTCCCATTTTGTTCTGTTTTGTTGTGTTTAATTTACTCCCTTTAAAATAAAAAAAAATTTTAAAAAGAATTGGCAATGATGATGGCAGTCAAATTTTTGTCCCTGGTGTAGTAGTGGTTACAGAAAAAGATAGACAAGAAAGGGAAAGGAAGAAATAAATATGGATGGAAGACAGATAGACACATAGACAAATATGGAGATAGTTTACAGGACATTATGGTAAAAAGATTATGATGGAGAGAGAGAGAGAGAGCTACAGATGACAAATGGCTAGGGGTAGACAGAAAGGCACATAGATCATAGATAATTTGGAGATACGTGTGTATACACACATACATGCACATAGTCCCTGTTCTACTGTGAGCAGTAGTAACAAAGGCATGCAGCACACATAACCAAACAAGCTTGGAACACCTTACAGTACAGGAAGTCAAAATAAGTAAAACTCTCATACTGATGAGGATAAGTCAGAGGGACACAGGAGATGAAAGACTAGCCAATGACCACATCTAAAATTATGTGAGGGAAAGAAATGGTTGAATTATAACCCAAATACAATACAGTAGAATCCATACTGATATAAGCAAATTATTTGATAGGTTAATAACCAGAATAGTGACAGGGTGTATTAGTCAGGTTAACCATTGCTGGGCCAACATCTGACACCTACAATTTAAAAGAACAGAGATTTAATTTGGCCTATGGTTTCAGGAGATTCAGTCCATGGTCAACAGGTTCCAGTGCAGAAATATCATCACAAAAGTCTGTGGTGGAGGAAAGCTGTTTAACTCACAGAAGCCAGGAGGCAGAGCAGTGGGGCAGACCCTGAAGGCAAGCGACCAGGGAGCAGACACAGTGCCCAAGACCATCTCTTCATGACCTACCCAGACATACCCATAAAGTGGACCTTACTAGTCCTAGGAAACTTCCAAGCTAGTCAAGGTCACAGTTAAGCTTCACCTTAACCAGGATACACATATTCTAAAGAAAGTTTCAAATACTGTGTGAGCCTAATCCTTCTGAAGGAGGCAAAGCATACTCCCTGAATCTAGGAGTGGGTCTATGCTTAGAAAGTCACTCCCCATGATGGGGAGAGACCATGAGGAAAATAGCAGAAAAATTTTAGTGAAAAGATTTGATATGTAAAACCCATCCAGGAGTTCGCAAACTGTTAAAGTCATTAACAACAAGAAATGTCTTGGAAACTGTCTCTTCCAAGACAGTCCTAAGGAGACCTGATGACTGAAGGTAACGTGTCTCAGATGGGTTTCTCGGACAGTGAGGGGCATCAGTGAGGGGCAATAACTTCTGAGCAAAGGGTCAGGGTCACTGACACTGACGTGCCAGTGCTGGTTCTTGGCCAAAACAATCAGGCCTTGCCATGAAGGTACAGCTAGCGGCAGATGGGGCAAAGAGCCTGCAGGTGTTCTGTGTGCTGTCTTTGTAAATTGTCTGTAAATCCAAAATTATGCTTCAAGAAAAGACTGACTTAGACACTACGAGTGAGAAAGACCCATGTGTCCCCCAGGCCTGACTTTCCCCATCTCCTCTCGGTGTGCTGCTCTCCTGCTGGGATCCTGGTGAGTTCTGCTGTTCTCTGCTTTGGTGGGGATGCTGTGTCCCTGTGCCATGAAGGGAAATCAGGAACAAGCGTCTGTCTTCCCTGGTTCTCACTTCTACCAAGGAGGCAGCACAGTCCTGCCACATACCCCAGCCCCTGGTCCCATGGCCATGGGCCCAGCAGAGTCCCCGGGAGCCAAGGGCCAAGTACGGTGTGCTCCTCCTCTGCTAAGTCACAGGGGACCTGCCCTGCTGATCCAGTCCACACAAAACCCCCACCGCCTCTCCTACTCACACTTGGTGATGGCGAGACTTATTTTTCTGCATCTAACACCTCCAATTTACTGCTCCTGGGACAGTGTTTGGGTTTTCTTTCAACCTGACTCAGAACTCATGTTTCTTTTCTTTGTAAATTTCTAAAAGATTTAAGATACAGCAGTGCATTCTGAAAAGTAAGGTTGCACTGTGGTCCACACTGAAGTAGGAGGGCAAACAGTTAATTCCCTGCTAGATGACAGCTTCTCAGTGAACAATGGGCGCCAGGAGTTGACACGGGGTGGTGAAGAGTGAGGGGAGGAGAACTGAGTCACAGCTGCACGGAGCAATCACAGAGAACATTGACTCTCTTCCAGCCAAAAGACCATTAATACGTGTGTCAGCCTGAGAGCGGATCTCATCGCAGGCACGCATTGGAACAGCTCAGGAAAGAAAATGAAGACTATCCTCAGGGACGGACTTTTCTTTTTCTCTGAGAGAGTCTTCATTATTCAGGCATTGTGATAGTTTTCCTTTATTTGTGTAAAGATTAAATTGCACATGATTTCTAATGTTTCTGCTAGTCCAACTGTCATAGGTCGGTGACCTTCATGCAAGGAGATAATAGATACATCGTCTGCAGCTTGGGCTTCTGCTGTTCCTCCACAGCTCAGTACTTCCCTATTGTTATAAGTTGAAAGCAATTAAATAAAAATACAGGATAAGGCACCTCCACGATGCTGCGAATTTCATATATTTCTTCATGTGTCTGTCTTTGAGCATGGATCTGCATTACTATCTAGTGGGATGTGGAGAACCAGGAGATGTGTGTGGAGCCTGAATCATGGGAGAAATGAATTATTGAAGATGTTCACATGGAAGAATAGCAGGCACATAGCCTCGGGAAACACGTGCTTCTGCCTGAACACTTCTGATCAGAAGGCTGGTAATGAACCCTCCATATCGGCACCATCTCTAGTTGCTCAGTTTCCTCCTCGGCTCTCTCCATCCTCACACGAGTTTAATTAACATTTGGAAAACCCATCCTGGAGAAGCTAGAGGAAAGAACAGTTGATTCTTTCATCGTTTTTAAAGAGTGATCTAATAGGAGGACTCTAGTATTTAATATTTTCAATATATTTCATGAGTGTTTACTTCCAATTCTACATTTAAACAAGTACTGACTGGTGTGCTTCCCTTTTGAATATTCCCTCGTCATCCAAGGTAGAGCTTTCTTTCTTTCTTACCATCTCTCTTCCTCTCCTCCTCTCTTCTCTTTCTCCACCTTCATGTAAATCCTTTGCTTTTATTTTTAACTCTGCTTCTTTAGTTCTTTACAGATGCTGAGTTCCAGTTCTCTCTCTCTCTCTCTCTCTCTCTCTCTCTCTCTCTCTCTGTCTCTCGTTCCCTCTCTCTCCACCTTCAAGCAAGTCATCTGCTTTTTTTTTTAAAAAAATAGGTACTAACTCAGGCAAAGTAGTAGTGTTTCTTTTGATAATATCCAGTTTTTTTGAACAAGTTCTTCAGTTGCTCTCTCTCCTCTCTGCTGGTATCTGCCTCATTCTGCTCCACTGTAAGAATAAAAAGAAGCCCCTTGTAACTGATTGAGTAACTCCCTTGGCTGGCCCAGAATCCAGCTTTCCTGAGCTTGGCACAAACTAATACTAAGAATCATCCTCCAGGAACATTCATTCCCTTCCCAAAGATATCTCAGAAGCATCCAGTGCTACAAATGCTTCCCTTCCACTCAGGCTGGGACCCTGTGTCATTCTCACTTTTGTCACCCCCTGCAGTGAGGTGTCCAGGAAAGACTCCTCCCCACATCACTGGCCTCCTCATCCCCACTGCACAGGAAGAAAATCCAGTCTACAACTTTGGCCAAGATGACAGTGATTCTCCTCTTACACTGACAACACCAAGAAGCCACCGTCTTTACTCTAGGATCTCTGTCATCACTAGCAATACCCATCTTGGTCCCTGATGAGAAACAGAGCCACTGGCACAGGACAGGGCGCTCCATAGCTCCCAGAGTTTCCAAGGCAGGATCTCAATGTACGGGTAGAGGCACATCACCGCCTCACCTGAATTATGATTCACAGACTCACACCCCCATGCCTCATACAGACTCCCACTGGCCCTGCGAACACCATGACCATGTTTCGAGGAGAATTCAGTGGTTTTGAGGCCTACAGTGCTGGGGAATGGAAGCTTTGTCGAGCCTTTGGAAGCCTACTCTGTGGGCTCAGATGGCTGCAGCCTGACCACTCAGAGGACAGTGATTTCATGAAGACCTTATTCCAGAAGCGCAGGTTGAGTTGTTCCTGCACATGTGGCCCACGGAGACTGAGTGAGATCCTTAGTGTTCACTGTTCTTTCACAGCCAAATTGAGGATAATCTGTGACTTATTACTAGATAACTTTAGCGCTGACCACAGAACTCATCTCATCACACCCATCTGACTCTCCTCCCATGGGCTTCCTTGTGAGAAGGGTTCTGCAGCACATTCACTTGGCCCCACACTTTGCCCCCAACTTTCTCATCTTTCAGCATCACCCTGGACCTTGGACTTCACAGTCTGTCAGGAGTTATATTCCCTTTAGCAAATTCCTTTTAACTTCTCACTGTGGTTAAAACCTTGTTCTTACATAATGGCAGTGTATTTTTCAGTTAAGTTCTTGAGAAGTGGCTTCTTTCTAATACAATTCATACTTCTATCTTTATTTCTGACCCATCCTTCTTTTTCCACTATGAGAAATCCAGCTCTGAAAATAGTGCCTTTAATTATATCACCTATTATATTATATGTCTTCTCAAATATTTCACTACGTTTCAATGATTTTCTCCCATATTAATTTGGTTATAAAGCTTTTTGTTTGCAGTATTCATGTAGATGAGATGCCCTTTCTATAAATAATCTCTTAGTTTACAACAACTTAAAATTAACTTACTGTTGAAGATTCTTTGGCATATTATTTAAAAGATGCTATATGTAATATATGTGGAAGGATTTAGAATTCTTCATGAGGCTGGCATACAATGTGATGCCAAATTCCACACATACCAGAAAAATTTTCTGAAAGAGCAGAAGAGGAAACTGAACTCATTTCTTAAAACCTGCGCTGTCCAACCTGGTTTGTGTGCTCTTGGGAAGCCCTTTCCTTGGACCTTAGCAGTAAAGACCAACCTGTGCTTTCAACTGCTCAGAGAAACCTGGTAGGCATCAACTCCTAAAATCATTTCTGCCAATGTTAACTGAGTTGCCGGATACAGAACTGCTTAGAAATAAATAAAAGAACAAAATATTGGCTGAGTAGAGGATATGACACCCCTGGCAGTGAATGGCCTGCAAATTCCAAATACGCATGAGCCATCATCATGAGTTTCAGAGTGAAGGCAGAATCCAAGAACGATAGGGCTTGATGCTCTCCTGAAAGAGTCACCACCAATGGGCAACGTGAGGATGATACAACATCTTAATAGAAGAAACAAAAGCCTTGTTTCCTAACATGCTTGACCTTACCTCTGTCTCTCCCGAAGTTCAGCAGTACCTAGGAACACAGGGCAGTTCCTGCTGGTCACAGATGGGAAGAAGCACAGTTAGCATTCCATGTGGAGTGGTAAGAGAACATGTTGAACATCCTCCAACACCTGGGACAGTTCCAACCACACAGAACGACCAGGCGCAAAATGACAGAAGGGCTAAGAGTGAGAAAGTTTTGAGTAGTCTTAAATATAAAAGAACACAAGAAGGTATATGTGGACTGAGTAGCTGTGACTCCAAAGAAGGCTTCAAGTTCTCCTGGAAATACAGTGTTTGGTTGTGGGGTGAGGGTGGAAAGGCAGGATGAAGAGAATTGATCACAGTCTAAGGTATCCAAGCAGAGAGCTACGTGATATGTAAGAAAGCGGGAAACAGTCATTTGGTAGAAAGTCTGAAACCTCGAAGTAGGACATTTGGAGGTGATCAAAAGCAGCTCTGAGGAAGAAAAGACCAAATGAGATGTAGAAAGGAATTCGGCTTCATGTCATGTGAAGACCTCAGATCCCAGATTTACAGGTTTGCTAGGAGTAAAGTCTGGGGGAGGGAAGATATGAAAGGTCAGTGTGTGCACAATGCCTGAGGAGGAACACGTGCTTGCATGTATGCAAGTCGGATTGTAATCTTACGGTCCAGGAAGAAAGTGACCCGAGATGAAGCCCAAAAATGAGCTCAAAAAGCCATAAAAACAAGTTAGATAGAAGAGGTCTGCTGATGTGAGGCCTATGAGTTTTGTTAGAAATGCTGATCTCTACCCTAAGAAAGTGGGGATTTGCCTTTGCACAGTAGATCCTGTGGAGACCAGTTGTGCTTGGGAGCCAAGAGCGCAGCAGGCAACGCAGACATGGCAGCAAGAGTGAGGAGCCCTCGCCACCCCTACTGAACTCCAGGATGTTTCCAGTGACCTCCTGCCAGACTCACAAGTGTGTAAGTCTAGAAGTTTTTTTTTTTTTCCAGAAAGTGGACAGGGTGCTGGTGAGGGGAATACCTCATGCAAATACCTACCTCAATTGCTTGCAAATACATCCTTGTGACAGAGAATTTTAAAAATAGATTTATACTTTCATTATGAACCCCAGTTCTCAGGCCTATTACATAATTCCCTCCTCTGTTAAATAAACCATGCCACTTTCTCTCAAAGAGTTTTAAGCATGTTTTAGTCATCTCTAGATGTTTGTAAGAAAATACAGAATCAAGGCCTGTATGTTTATCAGAGTGAAGAATCCTGCGTCTGCAATATGGCATCCTGCCGTGTCCTGTGGTGACTTTCCTGACAGCCTGGGCTTCTCCCAGGAAAGAGGGATACTCACTCTCACACAGCAGAGTCTCAGACCAGAAAGAGACACTGAGACCTTACAAAGTGCTAATGGAGGGCTGCACAGAGCTCCCACTGGCGGGGCGAGGGTTAAGGCTGTGACCACGTAGCCAGATCAGCGGTCTCCTGCAGGCTGCTTTGGACCACAATAGACAGCGCCAGACATGGTAACTGCAGACATGGTAGGCACCATGGGGATGATCTTGCTTTGCACCAGGAAGACCGATGCTCATTGCCGGCAATGCCACATCTGGGTGTGGAAGCATCCCTGACCTCTGTGCTGCTGCACTTTCCTTTCCCTTATTTTGCCCTTGGTTGTTTGCTGATCTTTTGTACCAAACCTAGGACATAGGAGAGCATGGTGGCGGGGAAGCAGACCTCCAAGGGATGCTGCTTCTCAGGCACTTGGTGGGTGCCTCCCAGACCCCGACTTCTCTCTGGTGCCTTCCTGCACACTATTTCTGTCAGGAGCTTCACTAGTGCTTACACCACAGACTGCATGTCCCGCTGTACTCCATGGCTCAGCTGTGTGCCCTGAGCTGTGAGTGCTTTAAAAATAGAGCTCTTGCGGTCTTGTTCTTTCTATCTCTGGTGCATCTCCTTGCTGACATGCAATGTAGCTTTTTAAAAATTAAAATTAATAGATGAGAATATATTAAGGCCTACTACAAATTTAGGTAACTCTCCAAGACTCATACATCATTTTTAAAATTCTTCACACTCATCTTTTTCTCATGATTGTCAGGCATTTGACTAGCTCTAGCTTCCATTTGTCCTGCTCCCCAGTAGATAAAAGCAACCTGCCAACTTCCCTCAAATCATCTCACCTAAAGCTTTTTATTAAGTCACTCTGCAAATACGTGTGTTTAGTCTAATCCAAACAACAACACAAACATACCAAAAAGAGACCAGTTTTGTACCACATGACTTCTTTCTTATTTTAACATTAGCACTTTTAAATGTTGTCCAAATCCCCCCCAAAAAACATCTTTAAAAAATCAATAACTTGCCACTTTTAACACTACCAAGATCTACAATACCTTCAGAAAAGATTGAGTAACTTGGTAATGGAAGAGCGAAACTGGAGTGGAAATACAGACTTTGGCCTAAGGTTGAAGTTAAAATAACTGAGCTGTAAAGCAATATAGGGAGTACAGCGGCCTCCTTGTGGCGCTGCACATCTGGAAACAGTGCTGTGAGAACCTCGGCTCCCCTGTGCCTTCTGCGCAGCCCGGCCTCTTCTGCTGGGCCGGAGGAAGTCTCCACTCTGACCCTAGTGGTGGAAACTTATTCACCAACTGAAAACAGTTAAATGTTAATATATTTAAGCAAAATATATTCCATTAATGTTTATTCTATTTCTCTAAACAAGGGGAAATTCACTGGCACATTAAAGAAATCCAGAAAATGATACATCACGTGTTAAGAGCAATCTGAGCACAAAGTGAGAAAGTTGCAGTATTTTCTGACATAAATTCACAATGTCCATTTAGATTCGACTGGGAAGCTTTTTACTATAGGCTGCGTGTGTGTTTGTGAATGTACAATTACGTATATGAGTGCAGCTTTGTATGTATATTCGTGTTTGTGTGTGAACACATTTAAGTGTGAATGTGTGTGCTCATGAACACATGTTCATATATGTGTGTGTACATATGCACATGTGTGCAGTTGCCTCTGTGTGTGTGTGTGTGTGTGTGTGTGTGTGTGTGTGTGTAAGCTCTGAAGCCATTCCCCACCGCCCTGTGGCTGAGCTGTTTCCCGCTCCCTGCTCTTAGGTTTCACTTCTTCCTGTTCTCCAATACCTGTCTCCACTATGATTTCTACAGGCTTACTTCATTACCATATATCATCCAGTTCAAAGTCAAGCTGATCAATTAAAGACCAAAAAATAAAAGCAGAACAGAGGCGAGCTGCATGCCTTCTTAGTGAATTACAATTAGCAAATAGACGACCCGTCATTGTTCCTAGCATTTAAAAAAGTCCGCCAGGCTGCTCGGCGGGAGGATTTCTGTTAATCAGTAATATCCATCTGCAGCCTTTGTTTAGCCAGTCGGTGCCACTCTCGTCTCCGGCACCAGCGTGTTTATCGTGGTCTCCTGAAAGCCCAGAAGCCCATAGGTCAGAGAACAGCGTTTTGATGGATTATGGGATTGTAACTGTCCCTGCCAGTTGACAGCTTTTATTGGCTGGGAGGATGAGCCTGTAAACCTTTATATAATTATTGTATTAAAGGCACTGTGCCTCTGTGTCGCTGGCGCTTGTTCAGGGATCAATGTGAAGATAATTTCAAAAATGAATAGTAAGTATTGATCGCCTCATGGTGGGGCCTTATCAGTGGCTGAGGCTGAGGGCTGCAGATGATAACTTCAATGTCATTTATGATGATATGATGTGGATTGCTGAGGAGCAATTTAAACAAAGGGCTGATTTAATTCACAGTGGATTTTTGTAGTGTGATGGGTAATAAATCACAATCTATGTAATTTTTAGAAATGAACACATGTTGGCAGTAGTTCAGGGCAGTTCCTAAGAGATCTGAAAATGACCAGGGAGGGGAAATATCAGGCCAGACCCCCTCTGAATGATTGGGCTTTGCTCGATTCTGGCATTCACATGACCTTGGGGTCCCTGCTGGCAGCTGCTGGTTAATTTTCTTCACTGAGGACACAGTTTAACTTTCTATCTGTCTGCCAATTACCTGACATTTTCAACTTATCACCTTCTATTTTTTAAATGATTCGAGGCACATCCACATTTTGACATTTTTTTTAAAGCAAGTATTTGTTTTGTTTGCTGCTGAGACATTTCTCTGTCGCCTCCTACAGCCACATCCCCTTTGTTCTAGCAAAAATTAACACCAGTTTGCATACCTCCATGAGGGAAAAACACAGACTTTTTATTGTTTTCAACACTCTTGGTTGGATCCGTCACAGTCCAGATTTCCACCTTACTGCAATACCTATGCATGGAGACTCACAAAAAGCTCTCAGGGAAATGATTCTCAGTGGCACTTGTTTGAAGAGGGTTTTACTCTTTAAAAACTGAATCACTGAAAAGTAAATCATTAAAGATATTGGAATAACATACACAGATTGACTAAGCTCTTTAAAAGTAGAAAAAATAGAACAACAGTCATGAATTACAACTTGTTGATTTCAGTTATTATGATACTAGCCACATATTTTGCATCCATTTGTTTCAGAGAAAGGGAATTTATATTTCAAGCTACTGGATATGGAACTCTTGCAAAAAGCACTAAGGGATTAAAACTGAACAGGATGCAGGCTGGATCTGCAAGAGGTGAGGGTGCCTCTGGATCCACGTTGACTGTGGCAAAGCCCAGCACCAAGCCACTGGAGGCAGGGAGTCTGTCTTGTGCTCCCCTGCCAAACAAGCCCTTAGCAGCAAGCAAATTAGGTAAACTTACACAGTGGGTCTGTGATTCAGATTCAGCAAACAAAAATATGGTATGAGACAGCAGTTTTCCTAGCTTATCATGATTCTTGCTATAGAACCTAAGAGTCTATAGCCCTGATTTATAACTAACATCTCTTCATTTCTTAGCCTAATATTTTTCACATTCTCATCCCTAACTCATTTTGAAAAATGAATTGGGCAGCCCTAACCATTTTCCTTGTTCACTGGTTCATAGCGAAAAGTATCTCTTTGTCATAAACCCTAAAACCTGAAGTTAGAGGGTGTGTTTGCTCCTGCTCAGTGTGTGTGCGCGTGATCAGCCTGCCCATGCACCAGCATGTGGCCTGCTTCCCACGAAGGACCACATGTGCAGTCTCCCTCTGCACATGCTCCTCCTGTCTGTAGAGCTGTGGAGAATTCTTCCTTAGCTCTGTTCCCGATCCCTCTCCACCTGCTGGAGCGCACTTGGGCACCTCTCCCCCTTCTGCTTCCATGCTCCCTCACCTGATCATGAGAGCATCACTCCATTCCGGGTCTGTTACAGCCAAGCTATTTGCGGCCTCATGGCCTTGGAATAACACACACTCTGGTCGTGACGAACTCTTTGCCTTGCATTCTGCCCTCACCGTGCCTGCTCCCTCAAACGCTTGTCCCGCACCGCTGCCCTTGACTCCTTTGAGGTGGCCAGGAGTCCTGTGCACCTGTAGTAGCTGCCCATGAAGAGACTTCCAGAGGAAGACGACTCATTCATCACGCAATGACAGCACCTTGTCTGCCTGTGAGTTTTGATCGGCCATCTCAATTTGACTTTGAATCATGAAACTGTTAAAATAAATTACATACACCAGGCATTTATAGACTCCCTGCTTCACGTTACATGCTAGAGGCCCAAAGATGATAAGATTGAGCCTTTATTGTTGAGAAGCTTCCAGGACACAGTGGCAGAGCAGATGGAAAGGGATGAATTCCAGCATGGCACCTCTGCTGAGCCCCTGGCACAGCACCCAAACGCTGGTGTAGAGTCCGGGTGTCTCAAGGATGGGCAGGCAGAGTAGGAGTGAGCAGGAAGCTGGCTAAGGAAAGGCACACAGAAGAGAGAACTCAGGGAAGATGGGAAGTCTTGAGACACGCGTGGAAGGAAAGTGTGCAGCGTGGGGTTAGAGGCAGGGGCAGGGGCAGGGAACGCACACAGGCGCATGAGCAACGCGCGAGAACGAAGTTTAGGATCAGGGTTATTTTTGACCCCACTGTTTCTATATTCTGTAGTTCTGATGAGCTATGCATTTAACAGCTTCTTAAGTAATCATTTTGGGACTTTATACCAATAAAATACTATCGTCTTTAAAATTCCCCCAATTTAAGGCCTCATTACCTCCTGTAATCAGCACACAGTGGTGTTGGCGGCACTGTACTGTACTAAGAGCCAGCGCGCAGGCAGCGAGGAGGAGAGCGCCTCCCAACGGTGAGCTGTTCGAGGACTCTGGATGTTTCCGGTGTTCCACGTCAGATGCTAACGGGAGGATGCGTGTGATTAAGTGCTTTTTCAACTTGCACGTTCTGTTCCTTCCCTAAACTGGGAATGGGAGCTAAAAGCAAGACTGCACGTTGGACCCTTGTGTATGGTGTTCATTCTGGTTTGTTTTAATTCCATTTATTTTTGATCAGTCCATCCTATCACCCTGCTACATGGTTTCTACTCTTCCATTTTACAGAAAAAGAAAGACAGCACCCATTCTGATAAGCTGTGGCATCTTGGGTCGGGGGTCTAGACTGTGCTGCTTTCTTTTCCTGTAAAATAAAGTGGAATGAAAGTAAAGCACAATGAACATAATAGAGTTTGTCCCTTTACACCCACTGTTCCCGTGTGTACCAGGAGCTTCTCAAACGTAATTCTTAATCTTATCATCTCTGGACATCTAAGACTTAACGCCATGCCCAATACACAGTAAGGGCTCTACAAATATTTGTTGTAATGAATTTGCTTCAATGGTTTCATGGTACAAAATCAAAGTTGAGATGGCCCATCAAACTTGATCAACCGCCAAGAGACATTATTTTTCCTCTGAGTGGATTACAACCTAACCAATTTTAGAGAATTAAGAGTTTATTCTCACCAGACATGGTGACATGCACAAGTAATCCTAGCCTTAAAAACATTGAGGCAGAGGGATTGCTATGAATTTGATGTCAGTATGGGCTACATATGAGTACAACAGTCTCATCTATACAATAAGATGCTGTCTCAACCTCCAACTCCCCTAAATATTTTATTCTGGTCTCCTAAGACTTTAAGCCAAAAAAATTCATTATATTCTTCCATTATCTATTTTGAATGTATTAACTTGCATATTTGTGGAAAAAAGCAAAAACAACATTTTACCTTCTCATGAAATGTGGTTAATAACTTTGTAACTCATCTACATGCTAAATGTTGACTTTCAACAATCAGAGCTTCACCAAGTCCTATGGTGTTGGAAAATAGTGAAAGTTAAAAAAATCTAACACCCCCCCCCCACAGGATGCCATTTTGTGGTTCTAATAGTGACCAAGAGCAGGGACCGAGCCCCCATGAATGTCTTAGAAAAGACTCAAGAGCACCCCATTGCAGACCTGGATACCCCAAATTCTATGGCTCATAAATGGTGTAGATACTTAGCTGCGCTTCCGGGGCCCTCTGGCAATGTGTTAAAGAAGATGCTTCTTCTCCAAACCTTGGCTAGGCTCCTCTTCTCCCACAGGCCCTCTTCCTCAGGCAGAGAAGCAACAGTCCCTCCCTCCCAGCCACTCCTGAGAACAAAGCCACTCGTCAAAGGACCCTGTGTGGTCACCCAGCTCCTGTCACAGATCTGCAGCCCTGGTGGCTCCTTGCTGTAGGAGAAAAGCCTGTTCTGCAGTCCCTGAGATTCATACACAGACCCTTTGTTCAGAGCCTCCTGCAGGTTCATCAGCCTCTGCTCTTTGTGGCTCTTTTCCTCTTTGCAGAAGTTCCTTTGAATACAGCCTCTCCTCGCTAAAGATGACTTTCTAGACACCAAACTTCATTAGGCCAGAATAAAGGCTGACTACTTCACTGATTCTAAATTTATTAACCAAACTGTTTCCTCCTCTGCAGGTCAAGTGACCCCACTTCCACCAGCACAGCAGGACAATCTCAGATGCTGGCTATCCCTCTTTGTCATGAAAATGCTGGCTGTCAACTTAGTAGTTTTGGAAGAGAAGGCATCAGAAAAATTACTTCCAAAAACAATAGACTCTGTTCATAGTGAAAAGTAAAAGGGTGATCTTGATATTCTGTACTTTAGTGATTAAATAAGCTGCTACACTTATATGTTTCCTAAAGGTTTTCCAACAAAGATGTAGGTAATAATAAGGAGATGGAACACTATAACTGCAAGAGTAAAGACTAATGCTACTTTATCAGATAATTATCATCACTGGGGCACACTCGATCCTGAGATGCAAACTCTGCATGTATGCACACACGTATGTGCACAAACATACACACACAGAGCCAGTTCCTACTGTGAGAAAACCCTCATATCGCTGTACGTGAAAACATGTGATTCTTTCTTCTAAAAACGCTTTGCGTGATATATGCATGCTCACATGTAATCCCTGCTTATTTGTGTTAGTGGACAAGGTCAGAGATGTGGATAAATCAATACATCCGACTATTCTGAAATAATTACAATTGATCTATGGGGGACTGGCATCCCTGCCTTTATATTTGAATATTGATATATATGACACCCTGGAAATCCAGAGTTTGAAGTAAAATTATGATGACACTTTCTAAAAATAGCCCTGTCCAAAGTGCTTGCAAGTGCAGTGGTTTCCCAGTCCTGGTCTCCTCTGCTCTCAAGATTACGAGGTGGAGCCTCGAAGTCCATGCTTTGTGCTGGAAATGCATGACTCTGTTTCCACATAGGACACTTAGAGGTGATGATATGAAGGGTCTTTCCAAGCAGCATGCACGGTGCACAGAGCAAATGCAGCACCTGTGCTGGAAATGCATGACTCTGTTTCACATAGGACACTTAGAGATGATGATATTAAGGGTCTTTCCAAGCAGCATGCACTGTGCACAGAGCAACTGCAGCACCTGCATAAAGGTACGAGTGGGTTTGCTCTCCTGGAGGCCC
This sequence comes from Dolichotis patagonum, assembly GCA_004027295.1. Taxonomy (NCBI): domain Eukaryota; kingdom Metazoa; phylum Chordata; class Mammalia; order Rodentia; family Caviidae; genus Dolichotis; species Dolichotis patagonum. The sequence continues at coordinate 293,693 of PVJX010000143.1, forward strand.
TCGGGGATGAGGCCGATGTCAGAGGAGAAAATCAGTTGCTTTGTGTCCCACAGGACATTGAGGGCAAAGGCATCAGTTTAAATTTCACTGCAAAGATCTCACAGGCTATCCCACCAGACAACCAGTTCACCCTGGGAAAAGCTCACCAGCCAGCTTTTCTGGGCACTGGACCAGACAGGCAGAGGGTACAAGCTAAATGGGGAGATAGATGATACCAGTTACTGGTAGTTGTAGTGGACTCTCCAATTCTAGTCACTCCTTGCTGTAGAAGGCAACATTTTAGCTCATGTTAAGTTTTAAGACTGGAAGTGATGCAGAAGGTGGATCCCAAGAATCTTCCAAGAGAAAGGGAGGAAGCCACCAGTTCACTCAACTTAATGACAATGGCAGGCATGATGTGACACTCTGGCAGTGAAAGCAGTGCTGACAGCTGACCTGACAAAGAATGGACTTGGCTTCAGAAGACTTAGCATGTGCTCTTGGCAGATGCCACTAGAGGAACCTCACAGGATGCAAGGGAAAAACCTGTCAGTAACAGAAACAAGCAGAGAGCCATATGGCAAAGAAGTCCACCGAAGCCTCGGGAGCCGCCTCTCACAGTCAGGAAGGGATTCTTGGACTGTAAGCAGGGGCAGAGTGCTGTAGGAAGACACTGCGCATGGAGGAAGGGTAGAAAAGAAGAGGCGGGCTGGAAAGAGAGCTCAGGAAGGGTCCATGTGTGCAGAGGAGGGAGGGAAGGTCTCAGGTTGACTTAGGACAATGGGAAAGAGGCCAGAGATATTTGTCCAAAAAAAGCAGACAGGTGAGTCATTGTAGTGAATGTCTGCAATCCTAGCACTCAGGAGGCTGAGGCAGAAAAACTGCAAATTGGGTCTAAGTCTGGGCAAATTAACCACTTAGCAAGACCTTGTCAAAAAAAGTATTCTGATGATGTAGCTTAGCTCAAAGGCCCTGGCTGGGTTCAATCCTCAATACTATGTAAAAATACAAACAAACACTAGTCAGGAGAGGAAATAGAAATGATTTAATGGTTTCAGGTCCTAGGCTGGTCATAAAGGAGGGAAGAAAATTGATTAGGAGCATGCTTGAGAAATGTAGCCATGATTGTTAAATATTCTGTTTTTAAAAAGTCTGACTATGCAATAAACACACGCTTTACATGATATGCAATATATAACAGAACAAAAGATAAGAAATTAAAAGCTCTTGTAAGTGACTATATCCACAGCTTGTTTTTACTTTTTCTAAATATTCATTCAGTGTTGGATAATACATATCTGTTTGTTGCAAGCATAACCTTCCATTCAGGAACTGAGCAGTACAATGTCTGGTACATACAAAAGGCCAGATATATCTTGCCTTATAAATTGATTTTCTTTGTAGATGTCTTATCATATACAATGATCTATGTTTGCTTTAGACATAGTTTTCCATGCTACTTAATGGTCTCATAATATTTCACATTTGTATTTAACTGCTGTCATTGAATGCTGTCTTTGTAATTTTCATCACTATAAAAGTGAAAAATACAGTGCAAACCTTGGTACATTTGGAATGTACAAGAGGTGCAATATAAAATGGAATTTGTCTTTGCATATGTTGAGCATAAGCTTTTGGAAGAATGTCCTGAAGGAGCTGTCCAGCAAACAGTAGGAAATGTGGCTGTACCATCACACACATCTCCACATGCCAATCTGCATTTTGAATATTTAAATATTTAATATTTCAAGATTAAATATTAAATATTTAATTTAATATTTAATCTTTCCATTGTTACTGTTTCGTTTTTCATGGAGAGACCTCAAGGAAGTCCAGACCATTCTTACTAATCTAAGCTGCAGTCTATGGTTAATGGAAGTCCTCATAACAGACACAGAGAATGTTTCCTTTGGGTACGAGAAGAAATAACAGCTAAGAACAAAGAGGAAGGGAAGTTTGCAGGAATGGTCGAAAGTCAGAAGCATGGAAAGCCAGCGCGTGGTGAGGAAATTCTGGGACAAGCTTGTTTTCTGCTCTCTCAGGAGGAAACTTGCTGGGATCCTGCCTCAGGGTTGTCAGGTAGTGGGTCTTGGCCAGAGCCAGAGCACTGGGTAACACCATCCACTGAGGTGTGGAATGAGGAGAGAAGAAATTTGAGGAAAAAATCAGCACTGCAAAATGTTGGAACCAGATAGGGCACAAGCAGAAACAGGACAGAGGTCACTTGATTGGACATTCTTACATGTTAAAATATTTATTCACAAAATATTTTCTTCTGGCTGTTTTTATACGATTGGATGAGTTGATTTCTAAAGTGGAAATCACAGTGAAGCACATTTCAAGCACCACTCTCTTGCTATCCTATATAGAGATACTCCTCATTGCATGGTGCCACAGCAGAGCCTGGAGACCTTCTGTCTGCACACAGGAGCCCATGGATGGGAGGCAGTGTCCTCAGCAACAGGGCAAGCCAGACCAGGCTGCTGAAGTTTGCAGAGGAGCAAGTTCAAGATCACCTGCTCCGACTGCTCAGTGTGAATCCCAGTGGAAGAGCCAGTTCTCTGCAGCTTGGCGAACAGGACATGAATAAGCTAATTGTGTTTCAAATAGTTCACCTCACAAAGAATTTTCTTTCTTTATGTGAAAAGAGCTGTGATTTATTAATTTTCCTTTCTCTTATTTGCTATAGACTTTCTCTAGCGTTCCCCATAAATCACCTCTCTATTGAAAGTGATACTGAAATCACAATGCAATGAATGTAGATTGCAGGACATGGGTGAAATGAAACAAGCACATTTAAAATATGCAGGCAGACCCTTTTCAGGAGGCAGTGTAGAGGATCCTTCAAAGAGGGGTCCGGAAGAGCACCTCTCAACAGGGCAGACAGTCCAACATAAAAGGTGACACAACCGGGCAGTACATGCTTAAAAATGATCGCTAGGAGATGCTACAAAGAACTGCATTAGTAAAGGAAATGTAATTATCAAGCCTCCAGCCTTCCTCTGGTCGGTATACCAACTGAACAGACAAAACTCAGTGTTTTTCTAAACGCACTACTTCAGACTCAGAATGATTTTTTTTTTCCTTACCATCAATCTAGAACTGTGTTGACCCATTTTCCCTTTTTTAATTTCTGGTTTAGAAAGAGCATCACATTCCATTCACTAAAATCTAAGTATCTATGCCCCTGATTTTTAATTTTTTTTGTAATTTTTTTCAACTTACAAATTGGAAACAAGGAAGTGTTTGAAAAATAATTTGCACAGTACGGGCAACTCATTCATCTGCTTATCAAAATACCAACAAGTTCTCTGACATGTCTGTGTGATTCCCAGTACCAACACAAGGCAATGCTCTTCAAGCCCAAGCTACAAATCTTGTCAGCCCTAGAGTATGGAAAATGTTAGTCATTTCCAGAAAAGATATAGTTATAAATAAGGATGACTAAAGGGAAAGAAGCTTATTTTCTTAAGGTCATAAAATTGCTCTTTTACAGTGTTTTAAATATATGTGTTTTTTTCTTTTAATTCCCCTACAGTTTTTATAACAGCATATTTGTTATGCAGATTAGTGGGTTTCATTTGGGCAGATTTGCACTTGCAAATAACATACTTGTCTTACATAGGAAGAGATTCTGTAGAAGTTACTCCTCATGACTTTTCTTCAGGGCTGCTTCCAACCCAGTCACCTTGCTGGAAAATCACACATGCAGGTTTCTTCTGTCTAGTTGCTTATGGTAATGACACATGTGGGACCCCTGAGGAGGCTTCCCTGGTGGCTGCTGCGGTGGGCAGAGGTGCCAAAGCAGGAATCCTGAGGAGGAAGGAGCCAACAAGGGTACAGGCCCAGTCTGGGGAACTGGGTCATTCTGTTGTCCTCTGAGTTATAGCCCAGGCTGGCATGCATTTGATCTCTGACTATCCAGACTGTTTTCTCATGCAGTTAGTCAAACCTATGACTTCTATCTCTGGAGTTGTGCCAAGCCATGTGAAAGCCCATGCGATGACAGAGGTGAAAGGAAGAGAGGGAGCCAGGCTGAGAAAGGGGTCACTTCCCAGTCAGCCTCCCTGACAGTGGGAAGACTGATCACAATGAGTACACAATGTGTCAATTATTACTGAAGTATTAATTTCAGCGGCAGAAGAATGTTTATGAAGGAGACTGCCACTGAACTTCTTATTCTTTGCTTTTGTAAACTTTGGGTCACTTCTGAAATCTGATAATTAATTTTTTATATGTCATGTATTTGAGACAGTTTGTGCAGACGCTTGAAGCATCTTTAGTAATATGTCCCTGGTTGTGTTGTACTCTGAAAAATCATTTTATTTTTTAAGGCAAAATATCATGCTTATGAAAATAAAAAAAATTACAACAGAAATTTTAGTCTAGTAATCATCTTGTGTATATCATTGATTCACTTTAAACTAAAAATGTGTAGACAGATACACACCCTTGCAGTTCTATACATACTCACCATTGCGTTAGCCTCTGCATAACATTTTTGCGAATTTCACAGGCGAACACAATGCAAATGAATGCAAAGATACATTTAAGTTGCAGATGCAACTGTGTTCATCTTCAAGGGCAGTATTTACGGTCTGCAGACCAAACTATGTGCTCACCATATCATTACCAGCTCAGAAAGAATCATTCAAACCAATGCAATTTGCTCAATATTGGTCAGTTTGACTTCTGACCCTGTCCCTCGACAGCGGATCCTTGGCAACCCCGGCTGGGAGTTGAGTCAGGGTGTGCTTATTGTTCTCATGTGACAGTGTGCTGGGCTGCTTAGCACAGCCTGGTCTTCTCAGAGAAACTCAGAAATCCAGTGATGTACTATATTCTGATCAGACTGGTGTTTACACAAGGCAAACCCAAATCAGTGAGTTTTTTAGACCCCGTAGAGGAGTCACAGGCCGTGGGGTGGGGTTCCTGCATATAACATGAAATGTCAGTGGTTTTCTTTGTTGTTTTGCTAGGGGACAGAGAAAGAAAGACTGAAAAATTGTTTCTCAGTTATTGTGAGATCATTTCCTCTGAAATGAATAAGCTGATTCTAAACTGGGAAAATAAATGAGAAAATATGGAGATGTCCCTTAGAAAATATTAGTGGTTGTTTTAAATTTTATATTTTAACTAATTCCCAAGAATTCATACATCTGTGTGTACAACTAAGAAACCACAGAAGTCAACAAACTAGAAGTAAAGGAAGAAGTGCCTGAACATGGGGAAAACGGAAAAGATCAGCTGGTTTCCAGGTGATATGCTGGTAACTCTAACCCATTTCCTATCAAATAAGATCAAAGATGATGAATTATTTTTAAGTGAACAGCTTGATCCATACCTACAGAAACTGACTGACAGGTATCCCCATATTTCAAGTAAAAGAAATTGCCCCTAGCTGATGATATACAACTTATTTTAATTTAATGGTCTATATTCTTTTGAGATTTGAAAGCAATGGTGTTAATTTGCATGTAAAACAAAACAGTATCTGAAGAGTAATCCAGGAGTGCCTGTAGACATGAACAGGAGGTATCCCATGCTTGGAAAGAAAGCAGGTTCCTAAGCACACAGTGGGGACCCTTGCCCCCGTCACAAAGAGAGGTGCACCGAATGGAAGAGACAGAAAGGGAGGCTGAATGAGAGGGAGGGGATCAGCTCTCCCCTGTCAGCTGTACACTCGCACTACAGTTTCCTGGCCAGAAGAACTTAGCAGATTCTCAAAGTTTGTCAAGAGGGTGTCGAGCCTGCCCACGTGGCAAGAAAGACTACACGAAGGCCACCAGGATGGTAGTGGTGGTGACTGCAAAAAAGTATTTATTTTTTCATTTACAAAATTGAGTCAATAATTAATGGTGTTTCATCACATTGATTTTTTACTAAGGGGTGAAAGGAAAACCCTTGCAAGAAAGTGATCATTGTGTACCCCATTTTGGTGATGTCTGAGGTAAACCAAATGTTAGGGTGATGTATTTAAGAGATTCTTGTTTAGTCGATACTCTGATATTGAAGTGCAGCCCACTGCCATTTGTATTGCTTATTTCCCATTTTTATGCTCTACTTCCTTTGAGCATGTCTTGAATTTCTCTTCTTCCTGACCCATCTGTTCTGCGCGTGAACAGTAAACACCCTTGATGTGGCTCTGTAAGAAAGCCCGTGAGTGGCCATGGTGGGACCCTCCCACTGACACATCAGCTAAAGCTCCTTAGACCCAGAGGGTGCAGAGGCTGCACCCGGAGCCCTCCCGACCTTGTGGGCATCTGTGGCCCCTCTACGACCCCAGTTTCTCCTCTCCTCCTCAGCTATGCTTGCACCCACCTTGCTGCCTTCTCTGTTTTTCCGCAGTTCTCTGGTTCTTAACCCTAATCCTTTCCCTGCTCAGTGTGATGTGCTTCTTGTCCCTGTCCACAGTCTCTATTTTCCTTTGTCACACGCTGTCCTGGTATTGACACGTGGTGCTCTTTACTTCCACAGAGTGAGCCCTGTAAGGAGGGGGCATCATGTTCCCCAGAACTTTGAGTGTACCCAGCTCTATGCAGCAGAGCGCTAAACAGGTATTCAGCCAACTGCATTGACTATCATGTTTCCTCTTTCTCCTCTCCTTTTCTACTCTAAGTTGCATTTCCTACTTACATATGACTTCTGCTTTTTAATAACTCCATCTGTCAGACCCAGTAGCTAAGATGTTACTTGGGGAAGCTGTCTAAGCACCTTTGACCTTGGGATTCCTCTGACTGGCACAACGCTTTCAGCATTTTTAAGCTGAATTTCCTGCAGGGGAAGGAGACTGTAAGTGTGTGTGATTGATGCGGGTGGAAAGGGGGTCAACGGCTGGTGCCACTGTGGGTAAACATCATGAGCCACCAAGCTGGGTCCTGGGGTGAAGGCACTGGCCCTATTTTCTTCAGATACCTGCACCTGGGCCCATGGGCAATCAGCTGTTCTATGAAGTCTCAACTCTTTCTTCAAATACAGTCATTGTTTGCTCTATAATCAGAATATGTACACTTTCTCCATGTATTAAAAAGGCTTCTAATCTTTCCCATGTATACATAGTGTTTTGTGCCTCTGTTTTGTTAGAAAGACTATTTTCCCAGCCATGAATTCCTGCATCATTAAGACTTAGTAACTTTATCTTTGGGAACTTTTCTATGAATAAAACTGTGAGAATTACAGTGAAGAAAAAACATTATCTTCACCCCCAAAGCTAATATTTTGCATGTAAATTCGACTAGAAATTTCAAAAATCTCATCGTTTCACTTGTGCATCACTCATGCCTTGAAGAAGACCAGCCTTTCTAGAAGCCTTGTGCTGTGGATGAATTGCTGTGGTTGAAGCAAATTTCATAGTGAAAAAATTCAAGTGTGAATTGGTAGAAGGGCCAAGTTTCCTTGAAAACACAGTTTTGATAATTTTTTCATTCAAACTTTGTCTGCAAAGTAGCCATAAAGAACAAACAAAAGTATATTGTGCATAAAAAATTACAGAAATGGTCAGTAACACTAGGGAATTGGAAATTTATATTCATTAGAGAAAATGTCCCCGGAACTTAGCCTGCCACAGCACTGGAGGTGTCATCTCGTCACTGGTTGTGGGAGACAGTTACTTCAGAGACCTTCCTGGTTGGGAAGATACACCACAGCTCCTAGGATATGTTACGTCAGGCAAGGACTTCGCTTCTCTGGGTGTAGGGCGGTCAGCCTGGCATCTGTAAGAACTGATCTCAGAAACAGGTGAATACATGAAGCAGCTGGGAGTAGGTTCCGAGTCCCACTCTAATGCAGTGCACACTCCAACTCTCCTGACCCATTCCCAGGACCCAGAAAGAGGTGGGCTCAGGCAATCAGAATGGGGGCCAGCAAGTAGTCTGGGACAGTCCACAGGTAAATCTCCTCTAAATGGCCCAGGTCTCAGGAGAGAACCAACCCCCCTGTTTGTCTACCCTCTCCTATGGGTAATGCATTTTTAGTATGGAGAATGCACTGATTAAGTAGAATCTGACGCTTCTAGCCTTGATGGGACACCAAAGAATAACTGCTTTTTTTATTTTAAAATGAATCTGCATTTCAAATTGCACTGGGATTAGCAATATTGGTTTAACATTTTTAAGTACAATCATTTAGAAAATGATCTATTTTTCGTTTTATTTCTGATTTTGAGCCAAGTTCGTAAGTGGTATCTAACATAAGTTGTATTTATTTCCTCTCCCAATTCATTTTTAAGACTGGTCCTATTTTCCTATTTCCTCCCATGGGTCATTTGTGTTATGCTTCCACTGTCTGAAGATGGGGGCATGTTGAGTTCGCACCAGTCTTCTGAGTCTGACAAGTCACGGTTTAAACCTTGGCTCTGCCCACAGAGCTCCCGGCAAATTGTAACTCCCTTTTTCTCATTCACAATGTGTAGCTTCTACTAACTCATATGTAAACCATAAACACTACATATTCAATGCTTGCATTAGTTTCTGCAATATTGTATCTCATGTGATTTTCTAAGAAAGTTTTATTTGCTGCTTGTATTTTATCTGATAAGTCTTTATCTCCCATTGCCTCTGTATTTAAAAATCTCATCTGGTCTTACATGTTATAGAATCCTGACTACAGTTTTAATATTAGATAATTGTTCAATGATTTTTCATAGTGTTCCTCAGAATTTTGTTGCTAAAGTATAAACATGTAGTGATTGTGTTTAAGGAAAATAATAACTACATAACATTTTTATACTTAGCACCCAAAAGTCAGATAAATCAAGGAGTTCATAATCAAGAACCAAGTGATGTGATTTGAGAGAAGAAATGCACTTTCATGATATTTAGCAGAAGTTTTCTAAATACTATCATCATAAGCTTAAATTGCCATTTTCTGATTCATTGCTAGGCAACGAACTAATTCGACGAAAGTACAAATCCTGTGATGCGTGTCTCTGGGCCCAGTGATCTTGGACTTTCATGCTTGAACTTCTCTGTCTAGTTGTTGTGGCCACAGGCCCCTTCTGTGAGGTGCTGGGGAGTGAGTAACTTCAGGGAGTGCATGAGAGGCCTGAGTGGGGTGACTTGTGGGATGGGAGAGTCCAGGGCCAGCAAATGCAGTGGTACCTCAGCTCATGAACTTCATTCTCTCCACAGTTCTGACCAGGAACCAAATTGGATGAGAACCGAATCAAACTTCCACACACAATCAACACTGAACCTACCCACTGAATTTTATTCAGTCCTCATACAGCTCAGTTGAGACCAGAACCTGGGATAGAAGTTGATGAACCTGGGTACCACTGCAGCTCTATGTCATATGAGCAGAAGGAAAGCATCTTTACTCCCTCAGAGGGATTCCAGTGGGACAGTAAGTGTGTAGTATCTATATCCTTTAAAATTAAATGTCCCCTTTTTAAAATCACAGCGTTTTGGTGTGCTTCACTCATGACATGCATGAGTGATCAAACTTAAGAGAATATTTAAATTTTAAAATGTGCTACAGTATCTCAAGATACTGGAAACCCTCCACACCCGTCCCTCACCTTAAACACACTAAACTCATTGTGCTTAGCAATGTGACTTCTTATTATAACAAGCTTTTAAAAGTTTAACATTCACATATTTTCCAATCACCTGGACATAGACTGTATGTCGACAATTTTAGCCCATTGACACAAGGCCCAGTACCTGGGATCACCTGGCTGTTCGCGCAGCTGGTCAGTTTCACACAGAGCCCTCCTGCCTCACTCCACTGCCCCTTTGTCCAGTTTCTTATTCCTGTGTATGTCCAGGTCTGTCTCCTGCGCAGTTCAGGAGTGTGACTCCTCTCGTTGGTCATCTTTCTCTGCAAGTGCTTGACAACCTTTCATCAATTAAAAAACATATCAACATTTTAAAATAACTCTTCTAAAATGCTTGTGTTAGAATACACATTGAAATTTATAATTATACAATCATTAAACTTTTCAGAAACAAGCTCATATGTTATCACTGTAAGACACTGATTTTTACTGTAAGCTAAAAATCTGTCTAATGCATAAATTTTAATGCTTGAAAGTTTATGACATATTTAATTGAATTGCTATCTGGAGACTTCTAGCTTTTGATGCACTATTGTTTTGGGTACCTTCATTATGAATAGAGTTGTAGAGATTAGAAGAGAACCTAAAGGTGATGTATGTCATGGTTCGTTAAGATACAGAAATCTCTTCTTATGTGAAATTGGATGTTCAAGGACAGCAAAATTAAATTAATAAACAGACCCTTCCATTAGAAAATTAACTCTTCCTCTGTGTTTTCCTGCCTGCTGTGTGGAGAAGAGCATTTCGCAGGGCTCAAGAGCTCCAGGTGGCTGGGACTGGGCGGGGGAGCAGGGGAGATGGGTCCATGAAGCTGCAGCCCATGTCCACCAGCTGGCTGAGGGCAGCTGCCTTACAGCTCTCCTGCCCATCTTGGCCCTGAAGACAGGAATCTCATGTTGCCAGAGCTGTGCATATCTCAGAAGAAGCTGCAAGTCCCCAGCCATATAAAAATATCTTGATTTTAAATGCCAATTGATTTTTAGAAGCAGTATGCACCACATGAATTTCCATGGTGGGCACGAAGACTGTCACACTGACCAGAGTGGTGACCTTCTGCGTGTTGGCTGTGACTTTCTATGCCTCCCCCCTGTGAGATACACCTGTGGGCTGGGGTCGGGCAGGGACTCTGCCCAGACACAGAGGAAAGTAGGCGTCCTCACTTGAGGCACGGACTCCTTTCTTTCTTAAGGGCAGAACCAGAATCTCAAGGACATGGCATATTAGCTGGAAGCAAAAAAGCAAAATACAGAAAAGGGCTAAAGTTTAAGGAATCAGAGAAACATTTTAGTATGGAATTAAAAGGCAGATACTGAAGCTTATGTCAGCAAGGCTGTAGCGTGAGCACAATGTGATTGCTTCTAACAGACAGATAAGAGATGATAGATCATAGAAGATAGAAAGATAGATAGATCATTGTGAAAGAGACTGACTCTTATCTGACACTCTAGACAAGCCAAAATGGTGGCGTGTATGTTTGTACATGAGTTATTCTGTGCATAGAGGGGAGGAGGCCTAGGTTGTTCCAGAATCCGTGTGTGGCTCTGGTGCTCAGGCACCTGGAAGTGATTACTAAGAAGTGCTTCCTTATGGTTTCGCTTGGTACATCATCTCTTTGAATCCTTACTTCCTTCAAGCTGTGGTTTCAAATGCACTAAGCTATGCAAAATTTTTTTTGCAAATTTTGTAAATTATAAAATATTTTTATTTCCTCTGATTAATTTCTACAACTCTGATCAAAAGCTGTTCAAATTTAGGAAATATTCCTAAATATTAGGAATTTTTTATTTAATGTTTAAATTATTTTAACTGATGGTAAAATATGAATATAAGTCATTGGGATAATATAATTCATCAGTGTAGTATGCACTTCACAAAGAATGTTAGGGTTAAAACTCAGTAGCTATTAAAAGCATTGCATATGTATGTATGACTGAGTAGATGATATATCAATTTGCTCCTTTATAAATCATTTAAAATATATTGAAAGAAAGCCTGCAGCTCACCAACAGGTCCAAAACCCTGCATTATTTAGCTAAAAAGAAACACCAACAGGCTATCAGCTGGCTCTTTGTTCAGTACTGTCCAAATGCATTCACAATAAAATAAGATTGCTGTTAACAATTCTAACTTGTCTAAGAAGATTGAATGGGGAGATTACCTTTCATCAACACAGGCACACATCTCTGCCTGCCATCCTGGGTACACACGCACACACACACACACACACACACACACACAAACTTGTAACGAGCAAGTGCTTTATCAAGCCTTTTCTCCATCCTTCATTAAAGGACAGAGAATTGCTCTTTGCAGTCTAAGTCAATGCAGCTTGCCCTCCCAGAAACACATTTGTTTCACATGCTAGCTCCAAATATTGCAGAGAGTTGCAGATTTTAAGTGACAAACTGTGCCTATGTTCGCATTGCTCTCAGAGTCGCTTTGTTTTGACTTGTTGGAGTTTTGCTTCACATGATTTTTGACCAGGATGAGACATGCTGAGTGGAGTTTCTCATCCAGCAAGCAGATTCCTATGTGTCAGAAGCACAGGGGGCTTGGGGTGCAATCCTTTTCTCCTAAGATATGTGCTCCTAGAGAGCTCTTAATTCCAAAACAACCTCTATGAGAGGTGTGATGTATGTGGCTAATTTAGACTAAAAGCACAAACAAAATGGGAAAAGTGTTCTTTCATTGCATTCCTTTGGTTCTTCATTAAATCTTATTGAATTTGTCATCTTTTTTTAATTGCACTTACATGTAATGGTGGCGATAGGATTTTTTAAAATGAGTTAAAACTTAACAGTCTGATGGCTTCTGAGGGCACAGATCTTTCCATGCTTTTCAAGGAAACACTTAAAAATAACAGCAAGGATATAACAATGCCAGGGGACACCATGATGTGCAGATTTATAACCAATACGAACAACTGAACTTCCCCGCTTGGTAATGTGCAGGGTATCACGTAAGGGGTGCTGGCTTGTTGCAACATCTCTCTGTACCCAAAGATTAACACCACACTGGCAGTATTGAGATGATGCCATGAAGGCGCATGATCAGGTACACCTTCAAGTGTCTGTGCTTTACAGTGGACTGGAAAGGGATGCCTTCCTTAAACACCAGGAGCTCCGCGCACCGTTTACATTAGTCTGGAATTTCCAAGCAAACAAATGGAGGGGGATTTCTTTACCAAGCCTGCAGCGACCATACCCTCTAATGGCCACTTACATAGCGGAGAATCATTAATTTCTAATTCTCCTATTATTCACTCTCCTTAGTATGCTATGTTGAAGTCTGTTTGGAGGCAGCAAAATAAACGTGGTTTCCACATTGCTTAAGCTAGTTACATTTTGTGATTTCTTTTTGCTGCTTTTTTGAGTTTAGTAGACTACTTTCTAGACACAGCAAGCTTAGCGCTCTTGTTTAGATATGATTTATGACACTACATTAACCCTTCATTGACCTAGAAATGCCCTAATATTAAAACAGTTTGACACACAGAAAATCAAAAGCCCTTTTATTGAAAGTGCTATTGTCCGCATCATAAGTTTCCCCAATGTGATGCCACAGTTACACCATCAATTTCTGACTGCTATTGAGCATTGTATTGAAACACTAATGGACAGAATCCTTTGTCATTTCTGTCCCAGTGATCAGCAAACAGCGCAAAGAAAAGCTCTCCCTCCACATCACTTCGGGCATTTCCAAACGCCACAGCAGCTCACAGGATAGCATTTTAAGGAAAAAAGCATGTTGGATGGAGGTTGGAAGCTGAATCTCAGAGGGTCCCTTTGTTCACTTACATGCCCGTAAAGTTGGGACTTTTTCTTCCAGTCTCCTGTCACGGCAGAGTGAGGGGGGAGGATGTCTTTTGTTTTAACACATGAGAATGGCCACCAGTCCAGAACAACTGCTGTGCCTGGGGAGAAGGTAAAGAATTTGAAGAGGATGTAGAGTTTAACTATGTCTAACATTTTACCTAGCAGTACTATAAAAATGGAAGTGAATGTGGAAATGCATGTGTGTGGATGGCTAATTACTCTGCAGCAAGTCCCAGTGTAAACTCCCTATCTTAAAATATGAAGTCAACGGTAGGTAGATGCCCTGGGGCCCCTTCCCCCAATCCTGTCCCTTGAAGCAGGGCCCCGCCATTTCCCCAGCCCTGGACAGCGGTCTGAACGGCTCACAAGGCCTCAGGAAGCAGGTCTTTCTGAGGACACTGAATGCGGGTGACACTGTGTTCCAAGTATCCCCAGAATCAGCAACTTCTATTTTCAGCAAACCTGTGTGCAAAGAGTAGTAGACGTTATGAGCATTAGTGAAACATTGACAAGAAAACGCAAAGTTTTCAGAGAATAATATCAGCACAGCGTAGAATAACAAGGTTCAGTGAAATGGGAAGTTTGTTCACTGGCACATGTGCTACAAATTAGGAAGCAGCCTGGACCCTGGGCATTCAGGCCTGTTTCCCACTGTTTCTTCGTCGGCTTCCGCAAACATAAAGCCCTATTTGTATCTGCTTGGTCATGTAGAATATGCAAATAGAAGGGTGAAAGAGCACTTCAAGACCTCAGGCATAAAATTTAAAATTGAATCCTGTCAAATCATAGGAACTCAAGTGTAATTCTTATTGTGTGGGTGACAGCAGGCTAATTAGTAATCCTAGGGAGCGTCACCCTTCACCTCTAGGGTCAGGAGCCTATGTACTTCCCCTTGTTTATTAGCTTAACACAAAGGGTCATTATGGTAATTCCACCCTCCGTGGGACTTGTGAGGGTTTTTTTTTTTGTCTCCCTTTGATAGTGGGTAATAAAGCTTTGTGAATAAACGTATTATAAACTGGATCTGACAATCTTGAAAATAGTGTCTATAATATCTTTGAAAGTTACTAAGATGCCTTTTCACAAAATCTTATAGATTATCTTATTTCCTGAAACACAGAGAGAGAGAGAGAGGGAGAGAGAGATTAAGCACAGTCTTAATTTCTTTTTATTATGGTTTCTCTCAAAAATTGAAACCTCCAAGTATAATTACCCTGTTGTATATCTTCTGACTAAACTTGTTATTTTTTTGTACACTGTACTGAACTGCCTTAGCTATTTTACAAGAGCTAAGTATTCTACTAAGCTCTTGCAATATTGAAAGAATCTATATTCTGAGAATTTGAAAACATGTCAGCCCACCTAAATTACATATTGATCAGGTTTAATTGCATGCCACCCATCAGTATTAGGTTTGAAAATTCATAAAAGAGAAATAATGTACTCTTTGTGGATGATTACTTCTGGGGCATTTAAATGAATTCCATCACTTAACCTGGGCTGAGACAGATTATTGAGCCTTGCCATCCAGGCAGTCAAAGACCAATGCAGTAGAGCAGCTGTTTTCCAAGTATCAGAGAACAGCAGAGTCCAAACAATATAAATTTATATAGATTTTCTTTTAAGGAAAATAGCAAAGTAAAACATTAAAAGTAAACATTCATTTTTCAATTGCTTCCTGAATCATCCTCTCTATTGTCTCCCTATATAAGCATTCATTTTTAATTCTTTTTGGACCTCAGGCATCCTTTTATTTCAAGTAGTAATTCACTTCTTAATTAATATACGGTTATCAAAGGGATAAGCAGAATAAATGATTCACAGCTTTGTTTTATTTGTTAAGGTTAATTTTTTATGCAAATACATAAAAGGATTTTAATGCTGATCCTTTAGTGGGCAAACCATTTAATTTTCGTAAAATAAAACACCGAAGTTTTGTCTTGTCAGTGGTGAGTGCTCTTTAAAAGCTATCTTCTCATGAAGGTCACATTGGCTGAGCACATGAGTTCATCATTAGTTTTCAGGGTGTTCTTTACATTTAGAAATTATGTTTGTTGGTATTGGTTGTGATTTGAGAAATTGTGCTTATGTATGTTTTTCTTTACAGATTATCAATACAAAGTAAAAAGAACCAGTTAAAATCATTGGGCTTACTTGGGTAATAGTTTAAGAGCTACATTTTATTTAGACACTTTGAGGTAATAAATATCCGTGGGCATAATTAACTGTCTTTATCTAGTCCAGTCCTGAAGATGCTGCCTCCAGACCTTCCGCATTGTCTTCCTCTAATGTTAATGTTTGCTGTAGCCTCGAGAACTCTCCAGGTCTGCCAGGTGTGCAGAGGACTTGTTTTGAATAGTGGGTTATTAAATGCGGCCACAGAACAGATGCATCACTTTGACTCATCCTTGGCACACACAGAGCATCGTGTTTTACTCCTTACGAATCAAAGGTAACACTGCTAATGAACCCTCCTGACAGGTCTGACTTCATTGTTTATTTAACTGAAATTACAGTTGTGGGAGGTAAAAAATAACAGTTCCCAGGAGTCAAGGGGCACGGTTACACTGGAGTCCTCAGGAAAGTCACAATTGCATCAGGACCTCTGAGAGAATCAGCTGTCAAATCTAAGACAGCACAGAACACCTTAAAATAGCTGGTGTTTCTACTTCCTGGTCGAAGGAAGACATGGGTGCCGAGACACAGAAGGAAAGACCTGCCTGGACAGAGCATTTGACATTTACTGAAGCTTTTAATCCCATGTAGCAGTGGTGGGGAACCTACGGCAGGCATATTACTTGCTTTTCTTTTAAGACAAAAGGTGTCAATGTATGAATATTTTTCTAAACTAAAACCTCAGTATTCAGGTTTAATTGCCATGTTGGAAGTGTGATGAGTATGGGTTTGAGGTTGTCACTGAGTCCACCATCACCACATACACCCGTGTGTGTGTGTGTGTGTGTGTGTGTGTGTGTGTGTGTGTGTCTTATTTTGTTATAACCTTCAGGCAAAAATGAATCCAAAAGGCAGATAAAGGCCACCTTGAGGAAGTTTCTTGGAGAAGATCAGCTTCATACACTTCGTATGCATGGAAGTCAGGCACCATGCAGTCAGAGGAAAAATAAATAACTCACAAATGTCTTCAGCACACTGTGGAAGGAAATGTTTTACAGTGCTGATCTTTTACCTGCTATCTATTTACTTATGTTTACTTATGTACTGGAGAAACCTAAATATTCCCACTGGGTTAATGTATTTTCAAAGCTTTTCTAAAATCAAAAAATAAGCTCATAGGAAAAAATCTTGAACTTTCCCTCTTTTAAATTCTTAAACCCTTTCTTAGTATACTATCAATATGAGCCAAGGAAAACTAAGACTACCTTTGACTATCTAAGCCTGCAGCAAGACAAGAAATGTTCTCGGAGAAGCCTGCCTTTTAGTGACTCTGGTTTACAGGGGAGCAGTATGAGGTAGGGGAGAGGAAGGTCTCTCAGATTTAGGCTAGAGGTAGAGCCAGACGTAAACAAAATAAAGACTATTCAGAAACCTGAAATAAATCAGAATGAACTTAAAGAATACATGCTGCAGGTGGATAATATTAAATAAAATAAAAATATGACCAAAGGAACTTTACTCATTCTTTAAATTGTTGGTGAACCTCGTAAAAGGAGTTAAAGGTGAAGAGAAAACAGCATTCTCTTCTTCTCTAGGTTGCAAGTGACTGGGAATTTACATCTGTAGAGCTAGAACTGTGACTGAAAGCTACCCTGGTTGGTGTGATGGAGTGCATATTGGCAGTTACAGTGGAGATGGGGAGGGCGATAAGGATGGTACCTGGGGGTGATGATGGTGATGGTGTTGTAGGTGCAACGGCAGTGGTGATGATAACGCTCATGAAATAGTGATGGCATTGTAGGTGCTGGTAATCATGGTGATAATGTTCGTAATAGTGCCACGGCAGTGATAGTGATGGAGGTGGTGACATTGTTATGGTACTGACAGTGATGATGGCAGGTGTGATGGTGATGGATAGGGACGTGATAGTGGTGGTGATGATGATGGTGTAGGAAGTGGTGGTTACGGTTGTGACAGTGTTTAGTGGTGATGGTGGTGATGATGCTGGAGATGATGATGATGTTAGAGGTTGTGGTGGTGACGACAGTAAAGAGATAGAGATGGTAGTGACAGTGGCGATGGCAGTGGTGATGGTGACAAAAATGGTGGTGGTGGTGATGGTATTATTGAGAATGGTAATGAGTGTCTTGGTGATGGTAGTCTCAGTTCTATGTTAGCTTGTAGGGGTAGCACTATGAAAAGTCATTGCTGTGGGATGTCTGCAGATAACACTGACATATGGAAGAGATTCCAGTATAAGTTGGGAGAAGAATGCATTGGCATTAAAACAGTTTCTCGTGTTTAGAACTTTGTAGACATTTCACAAACAGAAGACTAGAAATGGCATGTGATTTCACCCAAGAAAAATGAGTTCAAAGCCTGGTTGTTGTTGTTGTGTGAACCTAAACAAATCTCATAGCTTCCCCAACATTGAGCTCCTTGTATGAAAAATAGATTTGCCAAGCTTCTGTGTCAAAAGAGAACATGTGAAAGTCACATCACCTACAGTTGGTGTATATTTAGGTACTCAATAAAAATTTCCTCCCTCGCCATCCGTCTGTTGTGTGTCACAGAATCTAACTTTGGTATGTATAATCACAACAATTGGTTTCTCAGAACTCCAACGATCTATAAAGAATGACCTCCCAGTTTTGTTATAAAAAGGAGGGTGAGTCAAGAACAGAGAAATTGTTTCACATTAGCATGTCTCATTTACTTTTGCCCCTGAAGAAAATTTATAGGACACTTTTCCTTCTCTAATTCTTTGCCATCCTCAGAAGCTAATCAAAAACTAGAACCATCAGTGCAAAAGTAGCTCATCTGTGATGGAACTGAGTACTTTGTACTTAACAATTTCACATAATAAAATGATATCTTACTAGGAGGAGCATGATGGGAAAATTATTACAGTATATAAAATTTTACTTTGTTTAGCTTCTTTTTCACATTTAAAAATTAATTTTAAATATAAAAACAATATTTTATGTATTTCATATATTTATCTAAAGATATTTATTTTAAGCTGTCATTTGACATAAACATTTCTAGGTACTTTATACTCATTTTATTTGGTTTGGAAATCGTGGAAAGAGAGCTCAGCTTCTCCAGCCTGTGCCATCCTCCCTTCAGAGTGAGGTACAAAATCCAAGGACACCATGGGTAGCGCTGCCCAGGCAAACCGCAGTGCTGGAATGGGGAGAGGAGTGTCATG
Organism: Dolichotis patagonum; assembly: GCA_004027295.1. NCBI lineage: Eukaryota > Metazoa > Chordata > Mammalia > Rodentia > Caviidae > Dolichotis > Dolichotis patagonum. Next base: position 312,369 of record PVJX010000143.1, read on the forward strand.
GATGAAAATCTTCCTAAATTAGCCAAAATGCAAGTATCATTTCACTCTCCTACGCAGAGATCAGCAAATCCAATTTTGTACAGCAATTATCTGTACACATATTAGATGATAATGTGGCTACCAAGAGGAGCTGAGAGGGATTGAGACCTTTTATTGCAATTTATAGCAATGCTACCCAATGTAAGATTCAAGGAAATATTCAAATCCACCCCCCAAGCCCCACATTATTTACTTCTGGTGTGCCTGCTCTCATCTTTCGGTTCTTAGTGCTGCGTAGTCTGCAGTAGCAACCCCCTTTATCTAGTGGGTAAACCCATAATAAATCACTTATCTCTTGGTACCTGGGAAACAAAGCCTGCGGACACCTTCATGTGGTTTTTGGTGTACCAGATTACAGTGAGTTCACAATAACTGTCCCCAGATGGCCTCTGACCACTTTGAAATGGCCAGTGCCTTCAGTTTACTGAACATATTTCTCCTCCTGGATTATTTTCTCTGGAAGTGTCCTTCATCACAGTAAGACTCTGAACCATAACTCTTTAACTCCTGCTCTGTGGAATAGACTCATAAAGAAAACTTTAGCTCTCAGATAAGTGAAATCAACTAGATGAAGCAAACTAAATTATTTACTAAACTAGCATTTACTAATAACTATTTTTACTTAATTGAAAGTCCTACCAAAGCTTAAATATGCCTGTATGGATTGAATTGTGTTGCCCCTCCCCACCAAAAAAGTTCTGTCGGGATCCACATTTAAATACCTCAGTATATATAACCTTACTTTGAAATATGGTTTTTGAAGTTAGCAGGTTAAAATGAGGCCATCAGTGTGGGCCTCGGGTCCTTTCTATATAAAAGGAAGATGTGTAGGGAGTCCGACACACAAAGAAAAAGGAGTGAGGAGCTGCCAGCAGAAGACAGCCACCCAGGGCTGAGCTGAGAGCTGGAGGGGCCCTGCCCTCCTAGCCCACCAGTGGAACCCACCATAGCCATGCGCTGATCGCCAGCTTCTAGCTTTCAGCACTGTGAGAAAATAACTTTTTCCTGTTTAAGCCCCCAGTTTGTGTGCTTTGTTATGAATCCACAATAAGAAATTCCCCAAAACTCTAAATTACTCAAGTATCTTATGCTTTTCTAAATTATATGACCCATATTAATGTGAAAAAATATAAAATACTTGGAAAAATTTGTTATCTGTAACTGTGACACTCTCCAAAGTTTACCAAACAACAGAGAGTTCCCATTTTGACATATAGTTCCCTATAATAAGATGTTGTTATGACTTACATTTAACTGTTCTTCTCAAAGCCTCAGGTCGGCTTTTGTGAATGACTGGGCTTATGAGTGTGTGATGCTGGATTTCTCATGAGACGTAGCTTTGGGTGTGGATAATGGGCTCATTGAGGAGGGAAAACCCAGCCTTATATTGGTGGCACCAACCAATAGGCTTGTTGCACGGTGGAGTGAAAAGAGAAAGGAGGAAGTCTCGGGCCTCCTGGCTGCCATGACATGAAGTTTCTCCTCTGCGATGCCCTTCTGCCATGTGCCACCCAGACTTAGAACCAGCGTCTATGGACTGAACTTCTACAAACTGTGAGCTAAAATAAACTTCTCCCTTTAACTTGTGGATGTCAGATATTTTGTCCCAGTAGTGAAATAAGAAATATACCATTTTTTTGTATAGGAGTACACGGTTATAAATTAGAATATTTTACATATAGGAAGTGAAACAGAAGACTGCAAAATTATCATAAGATCATGGTCTGAGAATTTCCAACGCTTTCTTTTCTATGACAAGATCTTTGTCTCTGATACATATGATAGTTTGTTAAATTAATGTAAACATTCACATTAAGCTATTTGTAAAGTTTCATTGGTGTCCTTGAACAGTTTTCAGGACTTACTTGATGTGTGTGTTTATGTGCAGCTATGTGTGTGAGGGTGTCCAAGAGCGTTGTGTGCATAGTGTGTCTGTGTGAGTCTCTGGAAGTGTGTGCACAGAGGCTTACACACACAGGTCTGTTATCTGTTTCTCTACTAATTTTCTCCAGAGATCTATTGATCCTAGGTTACTTATTCCCATTTATATTTCAGCCTCTGAATTGATCAGCATGGGTCTCTAAGGTCCATTTTCTCAGCCCAAATGAGAGCCCGCTGTCTCCTGAGGGACTCCTTTGATGCTGCTCAGGACAGAGAACGTGTGTGTGCGCTGGGTAAGGCTTTTTGTTTTTAGGGTTGGCATATAACCTTTATTCTAGGTTTTAAGCATCATTTCCTCTGGTGCAAAAGAACATCTAGTGCTTTAGGCATGGTTCTCTGGAGGCCTTTTGTTAATATGAAGATGTTCCTAGCTATTGTGCTCAGGTGCCAACTCTGCTGGTCGGTTCTGCCCCCTGCGTCCCTCCATGATGCACCTGGGCCGAGTCCAGGACCCTCCCCTGCTGCTTCTGTGGCCTTTATGGTTCAGCAAAGAAAATTCAGGTTTGTGTCATAACTGATGTTTTCTGCATTCTCACTTGCAGAATTTTCTCACCATTATATCTTAGCGACTGAATTTTCTTGTATGCACAGTGCTCCTGTGATGTGCTCTCACTCCTCGCATCCATGCATACGTACGTAATAAGTATCACAATACATATAATAAATATATAATAGATTAAGTTGGCTGTTTTTCTCAAGTTTCATAGATTTAAAACAACACAGCATAACTGTAAACAATAAATGTTAACTTGACTGTACCAAATCCTGTAAGTAGAGATTACAATTTGGGTACATGTCAGTGTTGTAAGAGAAATCATTTTAAGAGTTTTATAAGGAAAAAGACTTCAGTTGCTGATTGAATAATTGACTACAGTACTGGATAGACAGTAGTCATCATGGAGGGACGCATGATAGCCCCGCATCCCAGCCCAGGTCTGCAAACATCTAAACCCCACCAGCAAGCAGTGAGACCCTGACACAGGTGACATGGCAAATCCCATGAACCCAGGCATCTGAAAGATCCAAAGCATGAATAGGGTCAGCGAGTGCTGGGCGAGGAGACGTGGCGGGAGAGGAGAATGAGGGTTACTCCCAGGCATGGGGTCCCTGGGGTAGGCGAATGTGTTGAGCTAGAAATGATGAAATTTGCTGAATCTTGTGAATATCCACAAAATCACCAGGGTTGAATTTCATGGCACCTGCATCAGGCCCCCTTATTCTCATCAGTGTAGCAGCTCTGGCCAGAGGTTTACCTGCTGCTCTTTCCTGTCATCCTCTCAGGATTCTTGTCATTGAACCCCATGGCATATCAAAAAGATTATTCTTCATGCACAGGTTTAATTTGTCCCAGGGATGCAAGGATGACTCAACATACACAAGCCAATAAATATATCACATAAACCGTGCAGACATTAGGCTTGCCTGGTATTAAACTTCTGCTGGGATTCTTATGCCACCCACAGGACCAAAAGCCCTCTAGAGGGCCCTAGGGTTGTCCTACCAGAGGCTCCTCTCCCACCTCTTGACTGTGTGGTTGAAAATGAACATGATTATTTTTATTAATTGTTACTTTAATTTCACAAATTCATGGGAGTGGTATATTAATTCAATATAAGGATAGTGTGTAATGATCAAACCAGGGCCATCAACTTCTCTGTTCTCTTAAACTTGCTTTAAACTTTTAATTAACATCAGTATGTATATTTATGGGATATAGCAATAGAATTCTAATATACACGTATATGCAATATATACTGATACAGAGTCACTGCTATGCATTGCACCAATCTTTTAAAAATGTCAGCCTATGAGAGCATACAATATTTACCTTTCTGTGTTACATATATTTCACTTAACTTAATGTCATCTACTTCCATCTATTTTGCTGCAAATAACAGGATTTTACTCCTCTTATGGCTGACTTATATCTCATTGTGTACATATACCCCATTTTTTCAGTTCATCAGTTGATAGGCATCCAGGTTGATTCCATACTTTAGCTATGTGAATAACAATGCATTAACCATTACAGATTTTTAGTAACATTGTAAGGAAGAGCTAATACCAGTTTTTCTCAAATTATTTAAAAAAAAATAAAAAGACACAATTCCCCCAAAATCATTTTCCAAGACCAGCATTTAGCCAATACCCAAACCAGGCAAGAGCACAACAAAAAAGAAAAAATATACAGTAGTATCACAAATGAAATTAGATGCAAGTTTTCTGCACAAAATACTAGAAAACTGAACTCAATGGCATATCAAAAAGATTAGTCTTCATGTACAGCTTTAATTTTTCCCAGGGATGCAAGGATGGCTCAACATACACAAGTCAATAAACATATCACATAAACAAAAGGAAGGACCAAATCATATGATGATCTCAATAGACAGAGAATAAGTAGTTGATAAAATTCAACATCACTTCTGACTAAAAAATCATAATGAATTAGGAATAGAATTATTACACTTCAACATAACAATGGCCACATGTGACAAACCCGCAGTTAATGTCATGCTGACACAGTGGTGATAAAGAAAAAAACAGGCTGTGCATCATTATCACTGTAGTTCAATGGAATACTGGAAGATCTCCTCAGAGAAATGTAAATAGGCAAGGAAGATATATATCTATATAGATATATAGATATGTCTATATATATATACACACATTTTGTGATTTCATTGATTGATCATTTTTTTCATGCTTAAATCTTGTGACTTTGAAAATAGCAGTATTCAATATATTAATTAGTGTTAATTACCTACCATTTTTTGAAATTCTGTATTATTTTCCTCCTTTTTTCTGTTTTGCTTATTTAAAATAAAAAAAATAGGAAAGGAAGAATTCAAATTATCCCTGCTTGCACAGGATATGGTTGCATACATAGAAAAACCTGGACTCCACTAAAAGAATATTAGTGCTGATAAATTCAGTAAGTAAATTTCAGGATCACAAAGCAACACATGAAAATCAGTGGCATTTTCACACAGCCATGGCAAGATTACTGAGAAAGAAATTGTGGCACATAAGTTTTTTGCAATGTGTGGCTATTACTTGAGATTTGAAAATCATTTGTGGAAGAAAATGAGAAAATTTGGTGTTATTAATTCATTTTGGAATGTGAAGATGTGACATTTAGAGGTGAGACCTTCTGCAAATTTATGAAAAGCTTCTGTAAGAACTGTTCCAGAAAATATCAGCTCCAAGAAGCCACCAGGAGGAACTACTAATTGTAGGGTAAAATACCATCAATTGTTCTTCTTGATGGAGGAAAGAGCTCTCAATGACTAAGTGATCTTGTTATATTCTAAGCATATTCATTGGAATGAGATGCAAATTCCTGTGCATGTGAATTAAATTTCTCCCGCACATTCAACACGACTCTAACCTTCTTTGGCGATGGTTTTGGTAACCAGGCAACATCTGTTTAATGATAGCTGTTCAGCATCCAGCCTAGCACACTGTTCGTGGGAGTGAGTGAAATCCATCTCAGTAATGATGGAACGCATACAAACAAGGCTTTGTGCACCGTGTGCATTCGTGCATGTGAACAGCCTCCATTAGACTCAGTCTTGGTGAATGACTTGTGATTCATGAGTAAGAGCATTCTGGAACCCTGAATATCCGCAAGCATCTACAAACAGGAAATACATAAATGTATTTCAAAGTGACAGAGCTATAATTATGGATACTAAGCTTTCTCCTGAGATCTCGTCAAAAGGCAGTGGCAAACACAGTATTAGTTAGGATGCAGGAAGGCTCAAAATTCTCAGAGACAAAGGTCCTTTCAACTCCTCCCTTCCAATCTGGGGCTGTATCCTAGTCACCTCCCACTTGCCTTGGGGTGAGGTAGGCATCTCCCTCCCTGATCAAAAGCAACACTGAGTCCCCAGTCAGTGAGACTGACTCACAGACACTCAGCCCAAGGACAGCCCTGCAGTTCCAAGGGCCCCCAGGCAGCAGGTGGGAGCAGGGAGCGCTGAAGGCCCTGGGAGATGGCTCTCCAGCAGCCCAGAGTGTAGTTATCCTTGTTTCTGCCAAAGGAATGGGATGGGCTGTATACAGAAGGGCACAGGCTGGTGGGCAGTGAAGAACAAATGGTGAATGGCAGGGGCAGCTGACAGGCAGCGATAGGTTGAGGATGTGTTTTGTGAGAGCAGATGTACTAAGGGTACTGAGGTCATTCAAGGCCCAGAGCTGTGCAGACAGCCAACAGAATCTCACACATCACCACCTGTGTCCTTCGGTTCTCACAGAACAGGTTGTAAGGGTGTTGTGTGGGGTGCGCTTCTCTGTTGGTGTCACCATCTGCAGATTCTCTTTTCCCTGTGAAGGTCCAGGCAGAGACTGCTGCTTGGGCCATTCATGAAAATGTTTGTTTTACTAATAAAAGTGAATGAATAAGCAATACTGAAGATTCCTAAAGTGGATAAGGGAATCACAGCTCTTGACCCAACTTGTGAGCTTCAAAACTGTTGTCTTCAAACAGGAAGACAGGATCTAGGAACCCTTTCCTTGCCGATGCCAGTCTGTCCCCAGAAGTTCATTTCATATGCAGTTCTGGACACTGCTTAGCTAACCACACCCATCTTCTGAGTTCTCCTAGGCCCAAAAAGCCTTGGTCATCAGCCACTGCCTATTTTCATTCGAAATATAAGAAACTACCAATCGCAGAATGGTTTCCACTCCAGATGATGGCAATTTCAGTGAGTCACATTTTGCCAGACTGTGGTGTGAAAATACATGCAGGTCCAAGGTGTGTATCTGTAAATCTTAAAAAGTATGATTATCTTAAAGATGTCTAGCAAACATCTTTTGGGAAGCAAATGTATCTACAAAGAATAAGAAATCACGAGTGCCTTTGTCATTGTTTGCCACATAGATCGAAGACTAACACTGCTGAGAGACATCGAACAAGTACTCTACCATGGATGTGGGATCTGAATCTTACTGGATTACTGACTTTTGAGAATCAGTGCCATGGTACACAGGGAGAGCTGAACTATATAAGCTTTTGTTACAAACGAATGAGCAAACAAATGTAAAGTGATTGTCTTAGTGCATGTCCGTTGCCAGAAATTTTTATTATTATTTAGCATAATGAACAATATAACGTGTATTTTATTATGCTTGCAATGTATGAGCAATTAATTTACAGTTAACAAGCTTAAAATATCATTAGGTAATTTAACTTTGTCTTATATTTGTTTTATCTACTATACAAAATTTAGATTGTGTCAAATTGAATCCTCCTATTAATCTTCATTCTGATTTCCAGTAAATCCTATTTACCAATGCTTATAGTCCACTTGATACTTTAAATTCTACTGCTTCCTTCAGAAGTGTCATTATCTATTAACATATTTCACATTCACATGCTCCCTACATTAGGAGAGAATGGCCAGCTTTTCCTGGTTCTTAGAGAAATGGGGTGGCCAACCAAGAACATCAACAGCAAAGAGAATTCTGGTGCCATTCCCTGGAGTGGGAAATGTTTGCTTAAATACAAAACTTAAGAGATATTTGATGGCATGCATGCCAAATATGCCCTCTTCCTATTTACTTTCTACCTGCTTTTTTAAAACATAAATATATAACTTTGTTTCCAATAACCACTATTTTTGATTGACATTAAAAATATATCTTCCTGAAACACTTTAAATACATGGTTACCAGATTGTTTTTCTGCATTTACATTTACTTTTGTTCACATTGCAGGATAATTTCTAAAATAATAATTAATTTCCAAGATAAATTCTGCTGAAGAGACATAGCTGAAGGACAAGGACTGTGGCTGTCAAAGTGGTAACAGTTATAATGAACGTGGTGGTCAGCCAAAGACAGGAAGGGTCTTACCAAAAGCAACTTAGACTAGTTTGCGCAGTGTTTTATTTTCTTTTTCCTTCAGAATTTTATGCTTGTAACCAGTACCAGCATGGTGGGTGAAATCAAGAATCCCCAGTCTGGGCTGTGAATGAGGAGTTCTGTCCAGCCGAGCTGGTCGGCCTGCATTCCTCCCCTGCTTGTCCTGCTCTGTGAATAAGAGGGGTGTATCCCCATGGCACAGTTCACCTCAGCTTCCCCGTGATATGCTTCTGTAGCATCTTAGGCTTATACAGGGTATGCTTGGAGTTTGGATTATTCAAACACCATCCATATTTGAATGTAATATCCTTTGAAGTTGTTCTTAAGATTTATCTTATGGCAAAATTCAAGTTGAATATTATCTAACAGTACAGTCATAAAATAGAATTGCCTTATAATCTCAGAGACCAAAATGAGCATTATCAGTAAGATATTTTGTTCTCATTTGTGTAAACTCCAGTCTGTATTCTGCTAGGTATGTAGTCCAGAAGACAGATGTGACTTCTGCCACCCAGTACAAATGCTTCATTACATGCAGGAAAGTTTTGCATGTTACCTGGGGAGTTACATAGTCTCAGAATTGAAATCATTTGTCCATTCTGGGATGCCAAGTCCAGAAATTGCAATTCTTCTTTTGTTCTTTCACTATAAGCAAAAAAAAAAAAAACCTTGGAAGACCACAAAACCAAGATATAGGTTGAAGTACACTGGTTTTATTTTCCTTGCTTCCTGGTATCCAGAGAATAATTGTCATGTAGACTAAAGCATAAAATATACTGGCTTAAAGTTTTGCTAAATCAGCTTTAGAAAAAAATACTATCAGTAGCCTTTTCATTACTGGCTACAGAAAACTGAAACAAATGATTACTTTTATATTTAGGACTTTGCCTATATCTGGTATATTCAGTGCTAAATATAAAATGGTTTAAAATGTAAAACACTGTTACCTAGAAAGATCATTTGAAATTTACTTTGTAATACTGTTAAGGAATCAAATGTTTTCAACTTTGCAGGAGTGTTTTCCAGCTGCTTCAGAATTATTAAAGATGGTTATTTCTTGAGAATTTAGCAGAAGGCAATGTATGTTAAAGTTCACAGATATCACTCTGGCATTACCCTAACAGGTAATTACCAAAATTAAAAAAAAAATGAGATTTAAATCCAGACACTATTTTAAAGTATCATTTTTCTTTGCCTATCTCTTATCATGAAATTTTAAATGTACATCCATGTTAAGGAATAACTGTCTTAGTCACTTTTCTCTCCTTACTGAGACAAAATACTCGGCACCCAAAGTTAAGAGAATAAAGGTTTATTTAGCTCAAAGTTTGTGGAGGTTTCAGCCTATAATCAGCTGGCTCCAAGGCAGGGTGGTGTGGTTCAGGGGCGATAGTTCATGGTGGTAGAAGGCACCAAAAGCAACAAGAGCAAAAGGGCAATATGGAGGAACAAGTTTCTTTCCCTCCTTTATAGTATATCTAGTCTACCCATCCTAGGGCAAGGGTAGAACTCACAGCAGCAATCCCAGCACTAGACAATGAGTCAATCATAAACTGTAGATTCAGCCACTTCCAAAAATCCTGCCCCCCAAGACCACATGAGGCTTTGGGGGGACATCCAGACACAAACCATAACTTTCCACTGCTGTGGCACTCAAAGACTCATGCACATCCCTTTATGAAAAAGGCATTTAGTCCAGGTCTAAGAGTTGCCAGAGTCATAACAGTTTCAGCATTGCTGAAATATCCAAGTCCCAAGTACCCTCTAAGGAAAACTTTTAGCTGTGAGCCCCAATACAAATGAAAAGGAAGTTAAAGACTTCCAATAATCAATGGCATATATTATTACCATTCCATAAATAAATTATTACCACACAATAGATAAATATTACCATTCCAAAAGGTACAAATAGGAGGACAAAGGACTGGGACAATGCAAGTCCAAACTTCAGCAAGGGTAAATATTATGTCCCATAGTTCCATATGAACCATCCTGTGCAACCTATAGCAAGCTGAGAAATCCAAATGGCTTGGGCAACTGTATCAATGGCACTTCCAATGACAGAAACTCCCACAGCTTCTCTCTTGGGCCTCTTTGTTCCCTCCTTGAAGTTTTCCTCAGACAATCTACATTCCTGGCTTTGCCCAACTTTTGGTGTCTCCACTGCACCTGTGGCTTCACACTCACAGCCTCACACACTGCCCTCTCAGGGGCACACCGCCTGGCCGTCCAGGCCTTCTGAAATCAGGCTGAAAACCTTCTTAGCCTCATAACTCTCGCATTCTTCCTGCTCCTAAAACCTGTGCCACGTGGATGAACACAATGTCTGCTGTGAGCTGGAGCAGTAGCCAGGCTTTCCCCTCTCTTGGTTGTAGGAGCCAAATGTATGGATCGATGAGCACTCTAAATCCTATCCTGAGGAATGAATTTTCTGTGCTGCTGCCATTCCGGAGCACGGTGTTCTGTGGCTTTTTCCTTAAAGCAAAGTTTTTAAACTTTGCGATTTGGAAGCTGCAAAGGGTAGAGACTTGCTGCTTCTTGTGATGCCCTCAAACTGTCTTTTATATTCTCCCATTCCTTCTTAGCAATCAAGATCTCATCATCTCTATCTTTGCAATCCACAACTTTATAGGAACTTCCTTTCTTCCCCAACTCACAACATTTTAAATCATTCTGATGGGCTCTTTGCTCTTGATTTACAATAAAATCTGGATAAAAGCCCCAACAATAGCCATAACACTGCCTCAGCATTCAACTGTCTTGAAATTTCTTCTGCCAGATTAATCAGTCCACTGCCCTTAATCTCAGTCTCAGGCAAAGTCTCTGGACATGAGCAAAATGCAGACAAACTTTCTGCCAAGCCATAGAAAACATCATCTGGAGTCCAACAGCCAATAACATCCTTCTAACCAGCAGAAATCTCCTGAGCCTGGTCTTTACCAGCAGGAATTTTTGTCAGCCATCTGGTCTTCTGAGCTCTGAACAATAATCTCCTATATAGAAAATCCTAAGGTATTCCACTACTACTCTTTGAGGTGACATCTCCAAACCTTTCCAAACTCTTCCCACAAGCCACTCCCAAAGGCCCATGAACCATATGGTCAGGTATAGTTACAGCAACAACCCTACTTCTCTGGTACCAAATTCTATGTAGGTTGCTTTTATCTCATTGCTGAGACAAAATACGCAATTCCCTAGATTAAGGAAGGAATGGTTTATTAAACTCATCATTTGTTGAAGGTTCAGTCTACACTATGCTATCTCCAAAACAAGGTGGCCTGGGTTAAGGGCAACTGGATATGGCAGTGGAAGGTCACAACAAGAGAACAGGGGAGGAGAGAGACAGCAATCCTCTTTTCCTCTTTTATATTGTATGAAGGCTACTTGCTCCAGGGTGGATGTAGCACTGACACCTATAATCCAAGCACTGAACTATAAATCAGGTACAAACTCTAGAAGTCTGACCACACAACTGCATGAGGCTTATCTCAGAGGAATGGATTTGGGATCAGAAAAGCTACATCATGATAAAAACTTTGTTTGTATGAGGTGTGAGTGTGGGTTGGCTAATGTAGCTTCTAGAAACCTCACCATGTGTGAACATTGAGGTCAGCTGTGAACCAAGCCTATAGTAACTGGTTAGTGGATTTCAGTAAGCAAATAAACATATGCACACAGAAATATAAATGTTTTAAATTTTAGGAAAGGCAATGCCTTCTTTTATTTATTTATTTATTTACTTATTTACTTACTTAACCTTGTGTTTAGGATTGAACCCAAGGCCTTTGCACTTAGCTACAACCCCAGCCCTTTTCTGATTTTTTTTGTTTTCAAGACATGACTACTAAACAATCAAGTCTGATCTCAAGTTTGTGATCCTCCTGCCTCTGCTTACCAGAGTGCTGGGATTTCAGAAGCTCACCACCATGCCTAGTGGTGGAATTTCAGTTTGTTAAACTAATTCTTGGACCTTTTCACACAACCTAAGAAAATTTCATGCAGTATCAATTAGTTACTCCTCCCAGCTTCTCATCCTAGGGCATGAAACTTGACACAAACTCTTCAAATCAGGTGTATAGAAGTTTGCTGCTTTCCATCCAGGCACCCTATTTTCAATAAGTGTTTTCCTGACAGTGATATTTTAACATGTACTGTGCACACTTCTCCTTAATCCTTTCCAGACCCCTAAATTGACCTAGAATATAAGCATTCACTCCTTTTGGCACAGTATTGGATTCCATAAGGAGAATTTCATGTGGCTCTAAAACTGAAGGATAATTTTATTTTTATTTATTTGGAGGAGGATAATTTTATTTTATTTATTTATTTATTTATTTATTTTTATTTGCTCTGTTTTTTATGCTAACCTTACATACAATATGTAGCCCAAGTTGAGCTCAAATTCACAGTGATCCTCTTGCCTCAGTCTCCTAAGTGGGAAAATTACAGGCATGCCATACCCAGCTTTAAAAATAATTTTAAACATATTTTCTTATATGCATATATTCTGTTGTGGTTGGATTAAAATTTTATCTGCTGAAATCTAGTTCTAATATGTTGGTATTAAGTGGAGAAACCTTGAGGAGATAACTGAGCCAGGAAGGTGGGGTTTCATGAATGGGATTAGAACCCTAATCCAAGAAGTCAGAGAGAGCTCCTTTGCCTTCAGTTATGTGAAGATGCACCAAGGGCTCCATTGTGGAAGCAGAGAGCAGCTCTCTCCAGACACTGCCACAGTGACACTGGTCTTCCCAGTCTCCATAGCTGAGACAGGGTCTATATTTATATTTTGTCTGTCTGAGGTACTTTGTTAAGTAGTCCAAACTAATATATCCTCTAATTTTGACAAAAATTCCATAAGGGTTATCATCAAGTAGCATAGCATTTCATACGGATATAGACAATGATAACACTGAGTCTTGTATCTGCTTTGTAACGTTATACACCAAATGTGACAAATTTGTTAAATGTTTGAATCTTTCTTTCACCAAGTTGCAGGAAAGTATCTAATATGTTCTCTTTATTGCATACAGATGGAACGTATTCCTTCCATCTCAATGGTGCTTAATCTAACACCATTTAGTGAAGATAGTTTTTCTTTTTTTTCTATCATGTGTTCTTGGTGCCTTTGATAAATGTGATTGAATAAAAATGGATGAATTTATTTCTAGGTTCTCTATTTGGTATAATTGTTGATGCGTCTTTTTTTTTAACCAGTAGTACCATGCTGTTTGGGTTACTATTGCTTTCCAGTGTATTTTGAGATCCAGTGGTGTGATACTTCTAGCTTTGTTCTCTTTAGTTATTTAGAGATTTTTGTGCTTCTATGTAAATTTTTAGGTTTATTTTTCCTACTTATGTGAAAACAGTCGTTGGAATTTTGGAAGAGATTCAATTGAACCTGCATCTCACACTGGGTGACATGTGCATATCAATAATTTTAATTTGAGGTCTGTGGCACAGTATTGTGCCTGTAGTTATTTATAGCACATTGTATATCTCAAAATTTTGTACACAGAAAATTTAAAATGGTGTCACCACAGAAAATAAGAATTTAAGGTAAGGGATATGTTAATTAATTTGTTTTAATCACTGCATATTGTGTCACTGTATCATCACTTGGAGATTATATATATATATGTATATGTATATATATAATAAATTGTCAGTTTGCAGTAAAAAGTAGTCATTTAACATTTCTTGGTAAAGCGTTCTTAGTTGAATTCTTAGAAATTGAAAAGAATGACATTATTACCTGAGTAGCAAACCCATTTGCAAATCAAATAGCTTTTATTTCTTTCTTTTCAACAAATTGAAGGGGGACATAAATTACCAGTTGGTACATCATCAACTGACAAAAATAGTTTTGATAATGCATCACTATGGGATTTTTCAAAGAACTGAGTGACAGTGCCATAAAGAAACCTCTTCCCTTGCTATCTGAAAGGAAAGGCCCAATTGCAACAGAGACTTTTAATAATATAGACAGAGCATTAGCTACTAGTGCAAAAATCCTTTGCTTCCTTTCTCTCTCACTACACACTGACATAGCTATTTTAAATATCTAATAATTTCAAACAATTACAGAGAATTCTCTTCTCTCCTTTAATTTCCTAAGAAAGGAAGTATGAAAATTAGAAAGCATGAAACATAAAGAGTTGCTGGAGGTAACATATCCATTTTTTAAGAAAGACTAACCTGGTTAGAAAACATGACAGCACATCTTACGTAAATAGGGGCTTTGGTTTAAGTTGTGTCTCCTCAGTGGATGATGGCCAAAGCTAAATATCCCTCTTGTTATTGGCCTCTTTTTGGTTGATTGTTGAATTAGTACTGATACCTAGGAAACGGACAGCATATATGGATCACCCGTAAATCACCGAAAACCAGTGAAGGATCAGTAACACTACAGATGGATCTTAGGCGACTCAGAGACAAGCACCTTTATCTACGTGTCAGGAGCCGTGTGTGTTACAGAAGAGCCCCCTCAGCCCTGACGTGACCAGCAGTGGCTCCTGCATGGACACCTCCTCTTCCCACAAGCACTTTGTCCCAAAGCCCTTGGCAGTGCTGGTCATTGTGAAAGGAAGGTAACCCCATGGAGTGTTGTGTGTGTGAGGCTGGATACAAGATGTGGATCATCTCATTCCATTTCTGACCGTTCTGTGGAAAGTCCTGCTGCTAAACATTTCTAAAGATCACAACGTGGGTGTAGCTCAGGGTTACAGAGTTCACTTAGCATACATACAGCCCTGAGTTAGATCCCCAGCATGGCAAAGCAAAACGAACAAAAACAAGATCAAATGGAGGTTTAGAGGAATCAGAAGAATTGCATTTGGTCAGAAGAAAGGACAGCTCTCACCCCTAAATGTGCTAAGTGGCATCCTCAGAGAATGGGAAGCCTGCAGGGGGAGGCAAATGGGCTGTGCAGTTTCCTAGAGGGGGAGCTAACTCTGGACAAGGATCACTCAGGAGAACAGAAATCTGGGAGGTTCTAAGCACAGAGTCAGACAACCCCACACAGAGAAGGACCAAGGAAGAGGAAGACAGGTAAAGTGAACAACTATGTGAGACTCAGGAGGCTTAGCCATTTCTGCCTTCTCCCCTCTGATGGCAATAAGCCACATTTCCTCCAGACACAGCCACAGCTGAGCACGTCAACAGACATGAAAATACACACAAAAATAACACATTCTTGGGCACCATTCACCCATGAACGTATATGGACACACAGTCTCACACATGTATTTGCACACACACAAGCACAATGCACACATAGAAAAATTAAATTAATATATTGGAAAATTCTCCTTTGGAGAAACTTAACTGTCTCAGAAAAAAAGTGTGAGTTATGACCATTGGGTTTTCCAGAATGAGAAAGCCCTTTTCCCCTCGAACACTGCTATAATAAGTCCCAGCAGTAAACTGATTTGTCCATGTGCAAGCAGGTCTTAGCCCCAGCAGATGAGAGCCATCAGGTGCCCATGCAGTGCTCCCAACCTGCAGGGCAGAGATGGCCAGCATCCTCTGGTGGACAGACACAGAGCTTCAGCCCACTGAATAGCAGTTTGCTGTCCAAGAGTTTAAGCACATTCCTGCTTTGGGGGACGGGCCTCGGTGGGAGGACACATGGATTACTTAATGGGGCACACAGGTAGTTTCCAGCCTCAAAATCTTACTGTCAGAGAATTTGGAAGAAATATTTATGTTCACACAAAACATGTCAAACCTAGAAAGGTAACTGTGTGTTTCTTTGCATGTGTTTTGCTGATGTAACAAAGAAGACATGAAGTGTAGCATAAAGCTGATGCAAACTGTCCTCTGATACCCAAATGCCTGCAGATGGCCTGTGGCATGTCACAGGGAAAGCATAGCAAACTGGTCAGTTTACATAGCCTGAGAGCAATAAACTTGGTGATCTCTGCAAGGATAGTGCCAACTTTTTCTTCAAGCCTCCTGCCCCACCCTGTGGCATCTCTTGACTCTGTCTCTAATTTTGTGTTTGCTAAATGGCTGCCATTTTGTTTTGAGCAATGCATCAAACATGCATTGCTCAAACCCTACATGCATCAAACCCTCCACAAGCATATGTATCCTTTGGTAGAACAACTTCTTTAGGGAGAATTTAACCTAAGTAGATATTTGGAAAATTGCACATTAAAACAGGCACAAAGTTGTTCTCCACAGTAGGCCTTCACACTAAAACTCTGGGGAGAAAGCTACAAAGTTAAGTGACAGTGTGACAAGTCAAACAACTGTTCAACTAGTGATGTCAGCTTTAACATGATACTTGTTTTTTATTAAATAATGTTGTCAACCATGTTCATAGCTGCACATTAAAGTGTAAATGTGTAAATTTCCTTCTTATATCCATATATTTATTTTAAATTCACAAAAAATAAATCTTCCTTTTATGGAGACATCAGAAATGGATTTGATGAGTGTCAGCCATGTTTATAATTCAGTTATGAAGACAGAAATTTCCAAGCCTATGGGAAGCATCTTACTGTGTATCAGCCTAAGAAATCAGGCATGCTTTCCAAGTTCCCAAATTCCTGGAGCCTCTGGTGTTGAGATTAAGCAGTTCAAAGACCTCTAGGAGACTCTGTGCCTTGAGATAGCCCCATCTGTCCTAGGACGTAACCCTTGAGTTATGTACCATACTATAGATCACTGGAACTGATTCCTGTTTGCAAGCTGTGTGGGCTCTGCACTGTAGGCAAACTGCCTCTTTAACAATATCATTTCTCAATTAAGGAGCTATTTCTGGTTTAGTCCCCATCTTAGATCCTACAGTTCTTCATCTGGAAAACAGGCAGCCAATAATCTCCCACTTTTTTCCTCCTTCTCTTCTATTAAGAAAGATGTCTCTGAACCCATCTTCTAAGTCAAAAGCGTTAACCATGCCCTGCACATATTTTTACTTCAGTTCCCGGTCCTCTGTCACATTCCTTGTATGAACTGACAAGGTGCAGGAGTCAAGCAAGCAAGGAGGAAGTTCTCTCAGGGGCCTTGTTCATCTCCAATGAAAATCATCATTGCAATGCTCCTGGTCACCGTGGACCGGTGCCCATTGCACTGCAAGAGTTTAATAGACTCTGCATCCTGCCCAAGCCCAGCTCTAACCTGAATAAATCTGATACTGTGCTACTTTGCAGGGAAAAAATAAAACTGCCTGCACAACACCCACCTCAGGCCCACCTCAGTGTGACGTGACCACAGGTTCTGACCACCACATGGAACTCTCGGAAACCTCTGTGCTGAGTCTGTGCGTCACCTCTGATCTCTATCTGAGTCACTCGATCTGATCCCACACTGCAGGAATCGCCTACAGGTGTGATGGCTCCTGCTTCACTCCCAGTCCTCCCACCACTGGCTCTGCTTTCCTGGCTCCTAGGGCCCACTCAAAGCTCTCACTTCATGTTGCCCAAACCTCTCATTGAGCTCTGCAAGCAGCAGAGGTTCTGAGTCCCACTTCCGGTTCTGTTCTCCTTCCTGGAGCAGTGTCCGTGGGGCTGACCTGGCTACAAACCGCTTTCTCCCTTTGGCCCCTGGTGGCACCTTTGCTACTGCCTGAGTACCAGTGGCCTATTTCCCTCTGCGCACAGCTTGCTCGGTTTCCCTCGTGCTTCCCTTCACCAGGATGCTGCTGATGAGAAGGAGTATGTGTCCCCTGCTTTTTTAGGTTGTTTCCGGAGATCCCAGAAGAGCACCTGCTGGGGAATGCACAGTAAGGACCCCTGCATTAGAGCAGTCATGTTGTGAAGGGCTACGTACTTCTACATACCCATGTGTGTACATGTGTTCACATGAGTGTTTATGCATGTTTGCATATGTCTGTGTGCTTTCCTGTTTGGCTATGCATACGTGCTTGAACGTATTTCTGTGTGTTTGACTCGTACATGTGCTCACATGCATGTTGGTGCATGTGCCTGCCTTTGTGACACACGTATGTGCACGTGCATATTGGAAGCCTTTAATGGGTACAAAGCACCCCCTTGCTAGTGTTAACATTTATTTTCATTGAGGAACTCTTATCCTAGGACAAACAGATGTTCCTAAAGGAAACTTCAGGACTCAAGGGCTAAGATCGGGAGAAACTCACTTACATTTTCAAATTCCAGGCAGCCA
>PVJX010000143.1:335347-342847 GCA_004027295.1 Dolichotis patagonum
GAAGTAGCTGTCTGCTATACACAGAATTATGTCTCTCTAAATTTGTATACACTGAAGTCCTAAGCCCCTATATGATGATATTTGGAGATGGGGTCTTTAGGAGGTGACTAAAGTTAGATGAGGTCATGAGGATAAGGTTGGCGAGATGGATTAGAATCCCAATAAGCAGGAACACCAGGTTGCAAAGAGGCATCTCTCTCTCTGTGTTCTGTGAGTGCACAGTGAGATGACATGTGTCTGTGAAGCAGGAACAGGGATGCCTTCCTGATCTGAGACTCCCAGGCTCTAAAAGTGTCAGAAAAGTGAAGTTTGTGGTATAAAGTGTCAGAAAAGTGAAGTTTGTGGTTATGATACTTTGTTATGGCAGTCCAAACCAATCAACACAACAAGAAGTGCAGCAAGGGCAACGAATGCAGGATCGCCCTTGGGCACAGGCTTGTGGAACCCAGATGGAGATGGCAGACAGGTCCCTCCATGCAAAGGAAGTACAATGACTAAAGCACATGTGAAGAACTTCAGGCTGCCAGTAACTAGGTGTGTTCTGAGAAAGTGTCTTCCTAGAAGACATAAGGGGAAGACAACTGAGTTGTGCCTCCTTGGCCAGAGTAGAAGTTCAAGGGTTACTTAAGAGCAGTTTGAGAAAGGTACAGTAATTGAGACAGGGCTCATGTGGCCAGGGTGTGAGAATAGAAGTAAGATTTTATTGGTTTTCTGGAGTGGAAATGAAGACAAAGGAGCCTGAGACACATGGACTATGGAGGATCTTCTGTGTCACGTCAAGAGCAGGCGTTTAATACACAGGCAAAGAGGAAGCTATTAGGGGAATCATGTAGTCAGACTCATATTTTAGGTAGATCACACACATGGTTAGATGAGACCAGATTTGTATATGAGCTGAAACACAGAGAAAAAATAAAGACTGTTTTATGAAGCCTCCATCCATCCATCTGTCCACTCGTCACCTGTCCGTGCATCAAGCCAGTGCATCATTTAGTTTTTGAGGATCCTTCCTGCCCTGGTTTCTTCTTCACCATAGAAATTTGTATGAGACACGCAAGCTGCATGACCCTGTTGTGCTGAGTGGTGTCCACTAGGACATGGCCCACACGTGGGTGAAATAGCAACACAGATTCAGTGGGTGATAAGTGTCATGAAGAACAGCAAAGTTGGGGGGAAACTCAAAGCTGGAGTTTACTTTAGCTAGACTGGTCAAGGAAATTCATTTTAAACAGAGATATCTGACCACAGACTTAAAGACTCACCAGGAAAATGTGGCCAGTTTCAGGAAAGATGTGTCTTCAGCAGACGAAACAATGTTCTGTGTCAGGAGAAACCAGGATACAAGGGAGGGAGAGAGGGACCCACAGAAAGAAAGAGGGTGTCCCAGAGGAAGGGTGGGTCAGTTACTGTCCACTCTAAAAGTCTGACCCTTTGTACATGACCTCAATTCATTTTATTATAACGTACTGAAAACTGCATAAACCAGAGATGTAATCTGATGAATCATCATGAGGTTTAGCTCTTGTGGCCATCACTCAGTCAGATGTACCTCACACCCAACTTCATTGGCCTTAAAAGAAATCACTATCTCAATTTTTAGAGCAGTCTCTTGGGATACTTCTTCAAGTGTTTTCCTCTTTTTTTTATTTTAAAGAGAATAAAACAAAACCAAACAGAGCAAAGCAGATCAAAACAAAACAATGCAATCAACACAGGATTTCCAAACAGCAGGAAATCAACAGTGGTCACCATAATGTCTCCTGTTTTCTTTGAAATAGTTGTCCATATCTTCACACACAAGGAATTCTAAAATATTTCTAAACAATTTATTTTAGATTTTCTAATCTTTTAAAATATGCCTATTAATCTGAGTATATTAAATGTTTGCCTTTTCTTTCACATTCGATTTATTTCTTGATGAATTTCGATATCTGATGCACATCACAACCTCAGGATGGGGTTTAACATGCTACCCTTTCTCCTGTTTCCTTAATCATGCATTTATAAACAGTAAGACATAGGAGCTGCTAGCTCGCTTTTATAACTCTTTTTGCAGTACTAAAGGCAATGCTATTTTCTTCTGTCCTTATTTCCGGAACATGGATAATCATGCTTCATGACTATATCTTGAGTTTATTAGGATGTGAAGTAATAATATTCTTACAGATCCCTTAATCAATTATTGCTGTGAATGTGTCTAGGAGCTATCTTTCCACAACTATTTTTGGGTAACCAGTGATATTATATATAGCAAAGGTAGAATACATGTCTGACTCTTAGTTTTCAGAGCCAAGCTAATAGCTTATTGAATATGTATTAGTTTCTTTTCACAGCTGTAATAAATTACCATAAGATTACAATGCCATGATGACTCTAAGTCTGAGATGGGTCTGCCGGGCTGAGTTCCATTTGGAGGCACTGGTAAGAGCCCATTACATGGTCTTCCCCGGCTTCATGATGCTCTTACAGTCCTCAGCTTTAAGGCAGCAGCCTATCATCTTTGCTCTTCTGACTCCTATTTCCACCCTTCCTCCCGTCTTTGTAACATGAGCCTCCTGCCTCGCCTTGTGGTCCTCAGTCCACACACAAACCACCCAGGAAAACACTCTGACTTCATCATAGCTACAAAGGCCACTTGGTCAGGAAATGTAACATATTCACAAGATCCAGGGATTTGGATATGGACATATTGCAAGGATAATTCTGCCTACTACTCTGACCTGTTTTATTGAGTAATAAATTTTGGGATTTGCTATTTATTTGTTTTGATCTCCTTCTATGCAGACTCCTATACTACATATGTTGTATCAGTTTTATTTTATGCAGTGTTTATTTCTTTTAGAATTTTGATCTCCATTACTTTTCGACTATAGTCATTTTAATTCTGTATTTTCATAAGATTTTATTTTGTTATTTACTCTTGTGTTCATTTTATTTTAGTTTTAAATTCTCAAGGGATATTTCTTTTCATTCCAGTCCTTTCAAGGTCCACCAACTAATTTCTTGGTTTCTGTTTGTTCTTGGTTTTGAGACGAGGTCTCACCATGTAATCCAAGCTGCCCTTAACTCAGTGTATAGTTAGATCAGCCTCCGACTCACGTCAATCACCCTGCCCCAGCCTCTGCGCACCACTACATCTCGCTTATCACCAAATTCATGAAATTTATGTTTGTTTTGTATATTTTTACAATTCTAGTACATATTGTCCTTTCCTAGTTTGCATCATTTTTGGTTTTTAATCTAATTTTGAAAGAGCAGGTTATACTCTTGATATAGGGGAATGAAACTCCCAATCTACTAGATGTCTGGTAAGAAGTCGTGTTTTCTAAAATTGAAGAACGAAATTTAGGAACAATGGAGGTTAAGAGCAGAATATATTTATTTTTTTAAGGGTATCAACAATACAGAATTCCAAAGGAAAAAAAGAAAAGAATAAAAAAAACCACTAAGAAATCACTAGTTGATATTACATACTGTCATCTTGGAAACAGTTGTTCAAATTACAAAATTAAAGCATATAAACTAGACACAGTGAGACTGTTAACAGTTCTGCTCAACAATCTAACAAAAACAGTAATATGGTCATCTATCTTACACACTTAAACATACATGCAGTTATATCCTTTACAGCACTTTTGCTCTCTTTTTTACAGTAGCAATTATGCATTTTGGGTTTTACTACTCCTACAGTTCTTATTACTTTTTATGCTAGTGACACAAGAATATATTTATTGAGAGAAAGAAAGCTTCTGTCTGAGAGAGAAAGAGAGAGAGAGAGAGAGAGAGAGAGAGAAAGAGAGAGAGAGAGAAAGAGATGGAGAGAGAGAGAGAGAAAGAGATGGAGACAGAGACACAAGAGGTCCCAAGTAGGTTGTCAAAGACTCTGTCTTTTCAGGTACTTTTATAGAGTAAAACGCAAAGTGAGGCGGGTCTAAGGTGGGGAATACATGGGAACTTACAAGATGAGCATGGGGTGGGACAGACTATGGTCAATCAATAAGATTAATTGCTCAGGTAAAATTGACTAAATCACGGACAGATGAGGAAGCAAGTCACATTGCAAGTAGGCATGCATAAAGAGCAGTAACTCGTCCTTTGGGGGGTTGGGATGATGACTCCTGGATTCTTCAGGTTGATAGAGACCAAGTTAGAGCATCAATCCCTATGTTTACCCTTAGGAAGTATGTGGGTACATTTGATCTATCTTTTGTCTTGTGGTCTAGCCAAGAGCAGAAAGTGTCTGTCTCCCTGACAGTTACAAGGTGTCTAGTCTTCTGCACTGGCTTCTTTGAGGGCCTAGGCCTGTCTGACTGCCTATAACATTTCTATCTAACTCAGTTGCCTATAACACTTTCATGAAATCATTTGAAATATTTTTCATCAGTTTGTTTATTGTCCACTACGTTATTTTGCTCTCTTTTTTTTCTTATATCTCAGTACAGAATTTGACTGCAGATATCCGCTTTTAACAACCGACCTGTTCTACAGTTTTTTGGACTTACAACCACGATAGGCCATTTGAACTTACAACATGTATCTTTTTTTGCAAGTTCTGTACACCTTATTTATAAAGCCTCGGTGTCTTTGTGATGTACACCTTATTTATACAGTACTATAATTTTTGCTGACTGTACTGTATATTGCAATACTAAGTTTTTATTATGTTGTATATTACAGTACTGCATATAAGAGTTACGCAAAAAAAGCAAACTCATCAAGTTGGAGCTTCCTTGGTCATTTTTGTTTTGAATGACTCAATGCACATACTACAGTATTTATGATTCCTCATATAGCAGCCCCTTCCTTTACTGACCTTGTCAAAGGAATGGAACTTGGTGGTTACAGCAGGACTACCTGTGTTATCTGTTGTGGACTTTCACGAGAGGCTTTCCAGCACTTTCAGCACAGGAGTCAGAATGTCTACATGTGTTTACCTTCAAAGCGCCCCAGCATCAAACATTCACATTTCTGAGGGCTTTTATCTTCTTCCATTGTAATCTGGATTTTTCTTTATCTTTTCCATGTACCATCTCTCATTAAATGTAAGCCTGGTACCATAAGTTCAATCATAGCATAATGTTGCCTTCAAACACATTTGATGATCAGGTTAAATATCTGCACATGCAACTTCGCCTGTCTCCTCCAGGCTTGTGCAGATCTCACGTCCATATGCTGTTGCCCAAAGCCTGTCCAGCTCCAGCCCCATCCCCCAAACTGGCCTGCTGGAATGTGCAGTAAGTTCATCTTGGGTAATTTGTTTGCCAGTTGGTTAGCCATTGCCTTCTACTCTTACTAGTTGGATTATAGGACCACAAAGATGCCCCAGTTGTTATTTCCCTGTACTCTTTTCAATATAGAGCTCACAGAGTTATTTTGTTGCTGAGTTTTATTGCAGGTATGTTTCTTTCTTCTTCTCTTTTTTTTTTTTTTTTTTTTGGTACCGGGAATCGAACTCACAATCTAGTGCTTGCCAGGCAGGTGCCTATGCTGCTGAGCTAAAGCCCCAGCCCTGTTTCATTTATTAATATTTATTAAGGTTTTCTTTTATTATCTTGAAACTCCTATTACCTCTTTCTACTGCATATTGATGGATTTGGAGAGATTAAAAAAACTATTCTGCCTTAGGTACCATCTTTCGGAATACCTAAAATACAGGATTTTTATGTTTACCAGAGAAATAAAATTACATGACCTCTATATTTATATTCTGTTGCTGTGATTTGCATCAACCCTGGGTTGGCAGGCACAGCATGAATCTGGAAGAATAAGGGATGGCAGCTGGCTACTTATAGGATCATTCTAAGGGACAAGGGCTTAGGTGAGACTGGAAGCACTAGAGAATTGCCATGTATTTTACATATATTCACTTTTGAGGACTCCAGGATTTCCTAGGACTCCAGGACATGAACAAGGTCAGACAGCCAGTGAGGAATGAGTCAGGTATGAAGACTGAGTGAACGGTTTGCTCTTTCCTGAATGGGATATACTAGGGAAACACAGATTAAGACAGACAGTAGAGATCATGTTCTCAAGACCTGCTGTCTCTGAGATGTTCAACTCAGTACCCACGCAGAACCACTGAAAGGAAAGTTTGTGATCTGAGTTTGGAGCCCAACTGCTCAGTCAGGTATGGACCCCTAAGACACCTGAGAGATGCTTGCTGATGGACAGGAGAGGGGTTGTCTTAGCCACTTTCTTATTGCTTCAACGCAGTAGCTGACACCCATAGTTTAAAGGAGCTTTATTTTGGTTCACATTTTCAGAAGTTTCAGTCCATGGTCAGTACACCCAAATGCAGAAGGCACATGGCAGCAAGGCCTAGTGTGGAGAAAAGTAACTCATATCATGGAATCCAGATAGCAAAGAGAAAGGAGGTGCCAGACAGGGAGGTAAACTCCTCAGTGCACTGATTCACTGATGCATACAGCATGGCCATGACCCTACCATCTTCAAATGCCAGCAGCTTTGGGTACACACCCCAGGTCCAAACCACCACAGAGGCCAGTGCCTCAGTCAGGAAAAAGCACAAGCAAGCAAATCCAGAAAAAGTATAGGGATAAGCAGTCATTTAGGTAAAAGGAAAATTATAAGCAAGATTGATTTTCCCTTGAAAGCCATGAGACGTAAGATATACTTGGCCTCAGAGAGTAAGCACAGCACAGGAGGGTGGGCACTGCTTGAATAAATAACCAAGAAGACAAATTGTTATGAATTTGTGACTGGCTGAATTTTAAGTGAAAGGAGGAAACTTGAAGGATGATATCTAGGTGTCCATCACAGTACAGGAGTGGAGGTGGCGCTGAGGCTGAGCTAGAGTGACAACGGCGTGGAGGCTCAGGGCAGGGGACAGCTGTGCATTACCAAATGACCTTCGCGGCCACTGATGAAGTTGGTAGAGACGGAAACAGTAAGTTGATTGAGCTCATGTCTGTCAACAACACTCAGCAAAAGCCCTGCATCTGATAAGGAATGTGATGGAACACAGGTGGCTCAGGACGGGGAAGAGCAGGTGATCAGCACAGGCTGGCGGAGTCTTCTCGTGGCTGCAGTGATGCAGTGCCCTCGCCCTGATGACTTCACAGATGACTGCAATTGTCCAAACTCGTTAAACTGAACACTTAGCATAGATTTATTTTATTGTATGCTAACTACAACTCAATAAAAATATCCACTATTCAATTGAAAGAAGTGCTATTGATTATGAATATTCTCATTTCAACAGTAACAGGCGATTCACCCTTCCGTATGTGTCATGTATGCATATATCTTTATCCAACTACCTGCTGTCCCATCTCCAACAGAAAGCCACTACTCTAAAATAATATAACCCTTCACAAACAAATAAGCACATTGTAGGAGCTATAAGAAGAATGAGTATAGGGCTGGGGATTTGGCTCAGTGGCATAAGTGCCTGCTTTGCAAGCGTGTAGTTGTGAGTTCGATCCCTGGTACAAAAAAAAAAAAAACAAGAATGGGTATACTCAGGCGGAAAGCCTGGAT
>PVJX010000143.1:347847-363878 GCA_004027295.1 Dolichotis patagonum
TTTTAATGAAAAAAAGTTGTGTGTGTATGTTAAATTTTCAAGAACTTATACCAAATCACTGTCTCTAAGGGACAAAAATCATAGCAAATTTATTATTTCCTTCCAAAGTGAATATCATTAAACTGCAAGCAGGTAAGAAGAAAGCACTCAAGCCATGTAATACTATAACACTTTGGGACTATAAGAATACAGGTACTGTACAATATTGATTGAACTCTTTGAAAGCATCTTATGTCAGGAATCTAGCTGAGTCCCGGGGAAGACTGCAATCCAGTAAACACACATGGACCCAGGGCCCTTGGTCTGGGGGTGCAGAGTGGCCATGTTAGAATACAACATGGGAAGAGTAAAAACAGAACAGGGGCAAAGGCAGCACAGAGCAAAGGGCTGGGCTCTGCTGGGTGCAGAGCAGAGTCTGAGCCCAGGAGGGACCGAAGTGGCAGAGGACTCCCAAGCCACTGCAGACACATGGATGGACATGGAAGCAGAGAAGGCAAGGGTGCGGAAGAGCCTGCGTCCACTCCAGCACTTTCTCCGAGTTTGTTCAACCTTAAAGCAGAGGACAGAGACAGCCAGGAACTGACGGGAAGGGTAGGAGAAGCCTGAAACTGGGCTGGGCAGAACGGTGGGCTTGGGCCAGGCAGGCCAGGTTGGAGACTGTGTGAGGGTTCAGTTTCTAGGACCTGAGGTCTTCCTCCAGCCAAGAAGGATAACCCCAGACTGCCTACAGAGAACGTCTGAGATTGAGTTTTGGAGCACTGAAGCTGACTGAGGATCTCTCTGGCAAGAAACCTGGAATTGCATTCTTCCAATGATACTATCCCAAAACAATTTTCTAAAACATTGGAATACATCTTGTATAGGTTCCACTGAGGGTAAGGACAGGTTTCCCAGTTACCAATTTATTCTAGTTAAAATTATAGAGAAATAATGACACTGCAAGAATAAAATACATTTAAATCTACATTTGTTATGAAAGAAAAAGAATGAGAGGTATTATACATTTAGTCATAACTCTAGTTCTGTTTCTTTTTAACCTAAGTATCTATCTCTCTGTCTCTTTCTGTTTTATACCCTGTGTCTGTCACTACATCTCCTTATACACTCGGAATACACTTATAGGCATATCTTTGCAAATTTAATCCTAGCAATACTAATCTATTTATCCAAGAGTAGAAAAAGAAATAAATGTTCCAACAGATCAGAATTTCTGCTCTTTCAATACATTTAACTGGGATTAAATTAGTAGCAAATCAATTGAAGTAAGTTCAGATCTCGCAAGAGTCACACAGGTCTCTGTAAGGATGCTCACAACCATCTCCAGAAAGAGTTCTAGACTATTGGGAGAAGGCACATTTATTTAAATCTTTTTTGCTGAGCATTAGACAAACAACAAGGAGGCATTCATTGTGTGCCTGCTGCATGCTGAGAGTTGCAGGATCATTTCACATCCTAAGAATGAATCTTCCTGAACCCCCGAGGTTGACGCTGCCATCCCTGCCTTAGGTAGGAAAAGACTGCCAGGAAGTTGTGTAAGACCAGTAACCCATACGCTGCTGTTCAGATGGAGCCTGTTTCCGTTGCTGTAGACTGATCATTTAGGTGGCCACTGATCACTTGTTAGGAACCAGCACGGTGCTGTCTGAGGTTGGGCTCTCCATACAGCCACAGATGGACTCAAGTCCATTGACAAACTTTAATACTCGGCATAGCTACTTATTTTCTCAAATACTCATTTTCTTGGTATTTAAAATGTGAGCAATATATTTATTATGAGAACTCAATAAGGTTGTATGGGAAAACTATGATAAAAGAGCAAATATTATTAAGGTGAATATTTGATGTTTGGAGCCATACTGTTTCCCTGATCTGCTATTACTGGTTGGCATTTGGTTTCTCCTGCAGTACAAGCAGCACTGCACCACACTGCTTCTGAAATCTCTCACTTACACTGTGGTTCCCAGGAAGGGCTAAAAAGGGCTTTAGTTGGCCAAAGAATCTAATAATAATAATAAAAGTGTGCTTCCTGCTATTGGTCTATGACTTGCTGCAGGAATTTAAATGTATTTATCTATATTCAAATATATTCAATCTGAATATTTGAATGGATTTTTGCTTTTTCATGTGTACTCTTCTTGGGCAAAGAGGCAAAGGAAAATAAATAAGGTGCAAGACATGGCAGATATTTGAGCCATGCTTGAACTGTCAATAGGCATTAAAACCTTCGGCAGGGATGGCATTTGATAAATCAATACGGTAGACTTCCATTATCTCTTGCTGCCTATTTTTTTCTATCTAAAACATGACTACTTTAGAGTCAGGCATGGTACACACACTTCCAATTCCATCAATCCAAGAGACTGAGGCAGAAAGATCCTAAATTTGAAGTCATCTTAGGAAACTTAAATAGATCATATCTAAAAATTAAAAGAGCCAGAGGTTTAGCTCAGCAGCATAAACACCTGCCTGGCAAGCATGAAGTCATGAGTTCAATCCCCAGTACCAAAAAACAAATAAATAAAAATTAAAAGAATAGAAATGGGATATAACTTAGTGTGAGGCCCTAAGTTCAGTTCCCAGTAAAACACACACACATACTCACACATGACTATGATAAGCTTCTATTTTGAATAACAGCATTAAAACTTTGCATGAATACCTATGGTCATTTCTCTAAACATACTTTATTTCACAGCAAAATCAAGTTTATTCCACACCCTTGTGTTTTATAACTGAAAATAGAATGAAGTCAGTTGACAAGATGTCTTGCTGTAATTTTATATGTGAAGAAACCCAACTCAAAAAATGCTGATTGTCAGTTTGAGGAGGCAACTGGCAGTCTTTATGGTACATGAACATTTTCTCTGTTGGTCTGGCGCTAATTGCCTAATGTTATATAGCCTAGCAAAAGTGACACATCATGGTCAAGTGAATAGTAGAACAAATACTACACAAAAACATTTTAGTAGATAATTTCTAGCACATATCTGGCAAGAGTTAATAGGAGAAAGTGGGAGAAAACACTTGAAATCCTCCTGTCTACAGTCTTCTGTTGATACTTCATGGAGCCTGCTGTCAATGAAAGTTCATCAGGGCTATCATTTGTTCAGCTTTAAAATGAAGAAATTACAGTTCCTACCACTAGGCTTAATATTAGTAACACAGATAGTGTAACTAATAGAAGGGGCCAGAAATTCTGGGCCATGGTTCATTGGCAAAAATGATTATACTTCCTAGAAGAGCACACCTGTATGACTCCTGCCTGTCTTTTGGTCACAAACTCTTCATCTTTTGGAGAAAAGTGATCTCGCCTCTTCCAAGCTCTCAGAGATCCTGTAATGGAAGTCAGGTGCCTGTGGAGTTCGTGTGCACCAACCTCAGTCGAGATAATACATTTCCGAAATGTTATCGGGGAAATAGTCCTGCCATTCAATCCCAAATGATTTCAGGCAAACTGGATATGGTAGCGCTTGGACATAAAGTCTGAGCCTTGGAAAGGAACGTTGCCTTCATTGTGGATGAGTCTTCACAGGCCCTTTGCAGGCTCACTGGTGCTTGAGGAGAGGCGACTTGGACGATATGGGCGGCTAACAGCAATCTGAGGCCCGGGACGCCCTCGCTGCGTGACTTTGAGCCTGTTTCCTGTCCCAGTTTACTGTCATGGCTTAGTGGCTGCCCCATGCATGTCTGCTGTGGCTGGGTCTTATTACTGTGGCCTCTTCCACTGCTGGTCATGGCGTCTGTCCCTGGAGCCCTCTTGGCCCTTGCTAAGCCTGTCTGATCTCATGCACAGATGCCAGGGGAAGATGGGATTGCTCTGAATGACCACTCTGTTAGATTCAGCAGTGTCCTTGAGCAGTGACAACAGCATCTCCATGGGAGGCTGACGTCCATAAACATTCCATATTTACTTGACAAGTAGTAGTTTCTAAGTGTGTTTCTGTATAATTCTTAGAGTGTATCTGTAATGTGAGTCTCATTATGGGTTAGAGGGGCCAGAGGGAGCTGAGGATGGTGATTAACAGAGACAGGTGAACAGGCAAGCACATGGGTACCACTGACCAGCAAGCTGCCCAATGGAGCTTGAATCCTGGCTACTGACTAGCTCCTCCACTGCCCCTCTGCACAGATATACCCACAATGGGCAGGAGAGGACTCTGAGTTCCTATGCAATTTTCATTGTGGCTCCACAAACAGCTGGTGACTTTTCAGATGGACTGCTCCAAGCTAAACTGCTGGGTAATCTTAGGTGTAACCCAAAACAAGTGAAGTGTGTGTGTGTGTGTGTGTGTGTGTGTTAGTACTTTAAATCTATTAGAATTCAGAGGCATGCCGTGCCTTGCTGACACATGTGGGTTGAATGCACACATGTTTGCCTGTGTATCCAGCTACATGCTGCTCTGGACCAAGCTCTGCCCCCCACAGTGCCAGTCTATGATGAGGGCCAATTATTTATAGCAAGTCTTGATCTGGCATAATTCCCTTTTCTTGGTGTTCCCACCCAGCTTACAAGTACTGACTTAGAAGCTTAGAATCAGATGACCAGTAACAAAGACAAAGAGTTTCAGGCTATGATTAAATTTGAGGCACACATTGATGTACCCAGATGCCTATTTTAGACAAACATGAATTCTGGATGCTGTGCCAGGGATGGGGCATTGGGTTCAGTGAGTGAGTCTCCTGCACAGACGTATGAGGGTGGGCAGTGCTTGCAAGGAAAGTCACAAGGAGTCACAGGACGCTTTCTCCAGGGTGTGCTCAAGTGAGTGTCCGATCACAGAAGTCAGGAAGAGGTCACAGGAAGCAGCTGTGTGTCTGCCCCATGGGGTGTGGGGAAGAATGGTTGAGGAAGGGGTGAGGCTGGAATATTTGGGAGTGGGAAGAGGAAACAAGTGAGAATCCCAGAAAGAGGCAGTGTTGTGGAAGGTTCTGAAAAGGGGCAAAGTAGTCACTCTCAATTATGGCACTGCTAAGAAGGGACTTTATCAGGCCGACTCTTAGAAACTCATTGAAGCAGCCTGACTCTCTACCTCTTTCTGCATCGGAGTCCCCAGCCACTTTCCAGTGATTCTAGCATGTGGCTTGATCAGAGACATGTGTAGATGCAGGAAGAATGGCTATGTATCATGCATCTCATGAGCTGTTCTTTAATTTAGGTCAATCTTAGAATTAATTAATAAAGTGGTTTAAAAGATTTATGGGAAAATATTAATATAATTCCAATTAATGAGCCCAGTACAAAGTGTGAGCATTAGAACAGCATACTTGTTATCTATCTACTTGCTCCAGCAAGCAGCATTTAAAGTTGAGTGTTAATTGTTTGGCTTAAAAGTGTAATTTATTTTTCACTGCTGAATTAGCAATACTTAGGCATATTATGCATCCTTTAGTAAAGGGAGCAGATTAGTTAGGCTGTAGCACATGGTGCCGCGAGCTTGGTGTTTGAAACTGAACGTGAACCACACAAGTGTGCCAACCTGAGAACACACAGGTTGTCACCACACAAATTCAGCATCTGTTCTGAATGAAGCTGAAATTACTGAGTTTTGTTCATAAAATATTTATACCCAATACATACAGCAATTGTTGCTCAGTGCCAACACAATGATTTTCCACCTCAAGAAGCAAATGAGTTTCCAGTGTGTTCGGCTCAACCCCGATGTTCCTATGTTGACTTTTTCGTATTCAGAATAGCTCATAAATATGTAGTAGTTCTTAATTTTTTAAAGCTGGGATTTCAGAACAAATATGACTACTATAAACAAAAACATAGTTTACTTAAAATTCTGTGTGCTAATTCATGTAGAATACACGAAGAAGTCATACAAATACTTTGAAGAGAAAATTTTGAACCTGTAGATAAGCAGGGAGTCTTTAGTGTAGATAAGTGTGCAGTCTACGTGCTTTGGCAAATCTTGCAAATTCGAAGGTCTATATACATACACATTCTCTCAAATTCTCAAAGATTGTATGATAAGACATAGCTGAGAACTATTTAGTTTTTTGGTTAGAAATTATATAGTACTAGATATAGAGATACATTTAAAGAAATAGACCAGTAATCCCAAAATACTGGGAGTCTAAATCATAGCTCCAAAATTACCTCTCAGGTTCAGTCATCGTTGGAAATCTGGTCAAGAATCAGCTCTGGCAGGTTTACAGAGATTTCTAGCTGCAACTGATCACACTACTATAAGATTGTGAAATTAAGATAAACTTTGACATTGTTTCACAAAGGGTAGCATATATACCTTGGCATGCTAACAACAGTGCAATAGTTCTATTTATCAACAGGGAAAGCACGGAGATCTATCGGTCATTGAAAAAAAGAAACTCAAAAGCACCGTGTATAATCTCGTTTATGAAACAGAAGGAATTACAATCTGTTTTTATCATTTTCTATATTAAAATTGTGGAAAAACATCTAAAATTATAATGTTTTCTGAGGAACAGCTTTGAGTTTGACTTGAGAAGGTATTTTTAGTTTTTGATGTATTAATTTTGAATTTTACAGTGAACATGAATTCAGGTGCTAATACTATTACTTGAAAATAAAAATGAGAAAAGCAAAACACAGGAGCCTTACCCTGGCCATGGGAAGGTACATGCAATTGAGGGAACGTTGGTACAGGGAAGGAGCATAGCACAGTGTTTTCCTGTGGGTTACAGAGTTGGTCAAACTAAGGACACTCAGGAAGAACTCTACTGTGCAAATCAGAGAACCCAAGACACAGTGCTGTGAACCTGCTCCTCTGTCACCAGCCCATCTAGGGAAAGTAGCAGAACCTTCTCCTGTGGGCCACCAGTGAGTCATGCTGCTATCTGTCTTACAAGCCTCATTGTATGGTGCCACCTTTGGTCCAGGCTTTGCGCCCACACAATTCTCTTGCCAGCACCATGTGTGTCCATGAAGATGACCCCAAAGTTATTCGCATTGCCTGGCTCCCTTCCCTTTGACCATACCTGGCCACCTGTAGCCAGAGGAGTCACCTACCAGCCACTGTACAGGAAGGAATTGTTGCCCATCTAAAACTCAGGGAACCTCTTTGCGCTAGTCAGCTAAGGCTGAAGATAAAGTGCTATGGATGGGAGTGAGATGATTGACAGCACTTATAACTTATCATAATCATGGAGTCTGGAAGTCCCAGATCAAGGTGCTGCCAGGCTTGGTTTCCGACGGGACTGATTTCTTTAAAATCTGAATTTGGTGGCCTCCTGCCTCCACTCCTAAGTCCTTCAATTGCTTCTGTCTTTATCACTTTATTCATGGTTTCTCCATGATATCCAACACTCACTTAAAGGAGGAGAGGTTTATTTTGGTTCTTGGCTAAAATCAATGGAAAGCTGACTAAGGCAGAACTGAGAGAGTGAAAGGCCAGGAGGAGAAAAGTTGCTCACATTATGGTGGCCAGGAATGAGAGAGTGGAGGAAAGAACTGAAGAAGAATATGTAGCCTTCCTGGTCACACTTCTGACCAGATCCTTCCTCCTGTAGCACATTTAGTGTGGATGTATCAGTGGGATAGTGCACTGGTGAGCATAGCATCCCAGGGATCTAATCACTTTCCAAGAGCCCAATGCATAGGTATTTGGGGGGCATATTCCAGATCCCAACCAGAAAAGTTTCCTCAGAGGCCTCACTGGTGTGGATGATCTAATTTTTTAGTCTTTTCAGAGGTTGCAATCAGTTTGAGAGGTTTTCATATTACTTGAAACTGCAACCTTAGTAGGCATTGATTAAATGTATTTGAATAGACTTTCATGAAGAATTCTGAAATTTTATTAGCACTGGCTGTTTATACAGTACCTGTAGCCCTCACACTGAGTTCTGTCAAACCACACCACACTGCGCAGCCACACGACTACCGCAGCCTTCTCTCACGCACCAGGTCCATTCCCCTGGCGGCTGTGGACAAACATTCTCTAATTTTCCATTGCCCAAAGCCAGGAGTTCTATTGGGGCTGCACTCAGGGAAGCCAAAGTCAATTTTTAAGTCATTCAAAATAATTTGATACTATTGAATATCAATTTGATGAACAATTTATGTTTGATTTTAAAATCAGAGACAATTTAATGCATTACAGAATTACATTAACATTCTAATAAGCTTGCATACGATGAAGACAAAAGTGTCAATCAAGCTCAGGGATCTAAGAATGGGACTCACATCTTGTCCTGGGAGTCTGTGATGTGAAGGCAGTCATATGCCTGAGCTAAGTAAAAGCACTGAAGGCCACAGGCATAAAAGTTAGCCCCTTCACAAGACGTACAGTGCTTCAACTTGGAGTAGACGCTATGCCCTGCTTGTCTGGAGTATTCCCTGCATTTTCCAGGCCACCTCTATGCTACCATTCTCACTTCCTTCAAGCCAATCATGCATCGCTTCCTCATTGCTTTCCATAGGGTAACATAACGTGACTTTCCTCTGTACTGGTTTATATCACAGTCTTCTCTCGTAAACCATGTGTTTTTCAAAATGAATGGAAAAATTGATACTTATGCTATGGACTTATTTTCATCTTATATATTAATAAGAGCTCATTAATATAAAGCACATAAATTAAGAAATGGTTTATGTCTTCAAGGAGCATAAGATTTAACAAGTGCTAAAAAATTCCTTTCAATGAGAGAATAGTTTTATTTCAAGATTTTTATAATGTTCAGTGCTATATTTTAAATATACATAATAATCACTTTCATCATAGGGATTTTTTATGTACATGACTCATTTTGATTCTTCTTTCTTGCTGTTCTCTTATCCTATCTTCAATCCCTCTTTCCCTCCTTATTTAAAAAAAGTTTGCATCTAATTTTTCTTTTTTCTTTTCTCATTTTTTTCTTTTTCATTCCTTCCTTTTTCCATTCCCTTTATTTGGTCCCATTCCCAATTCATTTTCTTCTAGTTTGTAATATCTAATATGTATCCTGATCCTTATTTACATTTTGGTTTCTCACACCAGGAAAAACAATGCAATATTTACATATTTGTATTCATTTTATTTCACTTAAGAGTATTAGCTCAATTTATTTACCTATAAATGTCTAAAATTTATCCTTCTTTATGGTTAATTGGTACTCTATTGTATTAAAAAAAACACATCTTCTTTATTCATTCATTGGTTGATGAGCATTTTGACTATTTCCAAGACTGAGATATTACAAAGTACACTGTTATAAACATGGGTGTGCATACATCACTGTGGTATGATATCTTTAATTCTTTCAGGAAGATATTAAGAAGGGAATGGCTAGGCCAAATGAAACAACTAGTTTCAGTTTTTTGAGGAATTTCTATACTGATTTCCAGAATGTTTCTAGTTTCTAGTCCCACAAACAATGTAGAAAGTTTCTTGTTCCCCTGGCCTCATCATAATTTGTTATCAGTTGAATTCTTGATAATTGGCATTTTTTCTAGGGCGAGATGAAATCTCAGTGTTGTTTTAATTTGCATCTCTTTGCTGGCTGGTGCTGTTGAATATTTTTTTATGTACTCATTTGCTGTTTCTACTTCATTTGAGAAATATCTGTTCATTTCAGATGCCTATTTTTAGACTGAGTCTAAATTTGCGTGATCTGATTTTCTTGAGTTCTTTTTATAATCTAGATATTAGACTTTTGTCTGATGAACAGATAGCAATTCTTTTTTCCAACTCTGTAGGATATCTCTTTATTCTTTCAGTGATTTGTTTTTTCTGTGCAGAATCTTAATGAGATCAGAGTTGCTGATTCTTTGTAATACTTCCTTTGCACTCTGAGTTATGTTCATTAAAGCCTTTGCCTACACCTATGCCTTCAAGAGTTTTACCTACTTAATCTTTTAGAACATTTAGTGCTTCTATTTTAATATTCAGATCTTTGATCCATTTTGATTTTAGTTTAGTACATTATGAGAGACATGGATCTAACTTTTGTCTCTGTCATGTGGAAACCACTTATTATAGAAGCTATCTTTCTTCCAATGAGGAGACCACTTTACCAAAAGTAGAGTGGCTGAGTGCGTTTTGAGTTGTTTCTGCATTTTCTAATCACTTCTACTGTTCCTCATATCTGTGGGTTTTTTTTTTTTGCTCATGTCATGCTATTTTTTAATCAACATTGCTTTGTAGTATGATTTAAAGTCAGGAATTGTGATGTTTCCTGACTTGCGTTTGTTTTCATGAATTGTTTTTGCTATTTTAGATCTCTTCCAGTTCCAAATAAATTTTAAGCTTATTTTCTCTAATTCTGTGAGGTATGCTGTTGGTATTTTGATAGAAATTGCGATAAACCCATGTGAATTTTTTTGGAAGTATGGCCGTTTTCACTATGTTGGTTCTTCCCACCCAAGAGCAAAGGGTAACTTTCCGTCCTCTGAGATCCTCTTCCATGCCCTTTTTTAGTGTACTGTAGTTTTCAGGGCAAAGATATATACTTCCTCTGTTGGATTTCACTTTTTGGATGATATTATGAAACATGGATCCTTTCATTTCTCTTTCAGTTAATTTTTTGTTTGTCTACAGAAATACTTCAGATTTTTGAGTGTTAACTTTGTATCCAGATATGTGACTGATCTTTTTTTTATTAAATCTAGAAGTCTTTTTGTGGAGTTTGTGTGGTCTTCTCTGTAGAGTAGTATGTCATTCTGCAAATAATGATAATCTAACTTCTTTCTTCCTTACCTTTATTCCTTTTATTTCTCTCTCCTGTCTAATTTCTCTGGATAACATTTCCAAAAATATACTGAAAAGGAGTGGTGATAGTTGACATCCTTGTACTGTTCCTGACTTTACAGTGAATGTTTTCTCTTTTTTTGACCATGTGGTGTGATTTTGGCTGTTGGTTTCTCATAGATGACTTTTATCAGATTGAAGAAAGACCACCGATTACAATTTCATGTAGGGTTTTTATTGTGAATGACTACTGGACTTTGTCAAGTGTATTTTCTACATCTATTGAAATGATTGTGTGACTTTTGTCTTTGCCTCTGTTGATATGTTGTATCACATTTATTGATCTGCATATGCTGAACCATCCCTGCATCCCTGGGATGAATCCGACTAGGTTATAGTGTATGATCTTCTGGATAATTTGCCACATTTGGTTTGCCAGTATCTTACTGAGGGTTTTTGCATCTATGCTCATTAGGGAGATTGGTCTGTAGCTCTCTTTCTTGGTTGGATCCTTTTCTGGTCTTAGTATCATGATAATATTTCCAGGAATGACTTTGGCAATATTCTTTCCCTTTCAATATAAAATAATTAGAGAAGTAATGGCTTTAGATTTTCTCTAAATGCCTTGTAGAATTCAGTAATAAAGCTATCAGGACCAGGACTTTTCTTTGTTGATAAGTTTTTAATTGCATCTTTAATTTCATTGGATGATATTTTTATTTAGAATTTTTATATCTTCTTGATTTAGATTTATTAATACAAATCTAGGAATATATCCATTTCTTCTGCTTTTCATCTTATTAGAATAGAATGAAGTTTCTTGAAGTAGATATTGATGATCTTCTGGATTTCTGCAGGATCTGTTGTGATTTCACCCTTTGCATTACCAACAGCATGAATTTGAGTCTTTTGTCCCCTTTTTTGATAAGGTTGGCTAAGGACTTGTTAATTCTATTTAATCTGTCAACAAACCAACTCTTCAATTAAATGATTCTTTGTATTCTTTTAAGTCTTTATTAATTTCTGCTCTGATCATTATAATTTCCTCATTTTTATAAGCTTTGTGCTTGATTTATTTTTCTTTTCCTAGAAGTTTGATGCTCAACATTGTGGTGTCAATTTGAGTTCATTCTGTTTTCCTAATGTGAGAACCTACTGCTATAAATTTCCCTCTTAGGGCTACTTTCAGTGCATCCCGTGAGTTCCAATATGTTGTATCATCATTATCACTCACTTATAAATACTGTTTGATTTTTTGTTTAATTTCATCTGTGATCCATTGGTTACTCAGGATGGGGTTATTAAATTTCCATGTGTTTATGGAGTTTTTGAGATTTCTTTCGCTACTGACTTCCAATTTCATTGTACTATGATCAGATAATCTGCACGGGATAATTTTGATTCCTTTATATTTTCTCCAGCATGTTATATGAGCCAGCATCTGGTCTATTTTAGAGAAGGTGTATTTTGGTGTTACAGCTGAGAAGGTGTATTTTGATGTTGTAGGGTGTAACACTCAGTAGATATCTACTAAGTCCATTTATTCACAAGTTTGCTTCAGTTCATATATTTTGTAGATTTTTTTTTTGTCCAGCTGATCTATTTGTGACAGTGGGATATCAAGATCTCCCCTTACAAATGTGTTAGTGCTTATTTGATCTTTCATGTCCATTAATGTTTGTTTTATACAGTTGAGTGTACTGGTATTTGGCACATATATATTTATGATTGTTATCTCTTCATCTTGTAATTTCTGCTTAATAAGTATGTAGTGACCTTCTTTATTTCTTTTGATTAGTCTTGGTTTGAAGTTCTCCTTTTTGGCAAACAGAATAACTCTCCCTGCTATTTTCTAGGTTTGTGTCTCATGAAGTAAGTTTTTTCATCCTTTGATTTGCAGTCTATGAATTTCTTTGTGAGTTAAATGTGATTTTTGCATATAACCTATTGTTGAATCTTGTTTCTTGATCCAGTCTGCATTTTTGGTTTTTTTTTGATTGGTGAATTGGGACCATTTACATTGATAGTTATAAATGATATATACTGACTTATCACTGACATTTTTTCCAGTTGTAGATTACTCACTTTCTCCCCTGTTTGTTGGTCTTCCTGGTGACTTCTTCCTATTTGTGTTCTTGGGACTGTGATCTTCATTTTATCTTTCTAAAATATACTTCAGGACATTTTATAGAGCTGGTTTTGTGGTCATGAATATCTTCAGTTGTTGTTTGTTATGAAAGTATCTTATTTATCCATTGATTTTAGAAGATAGTTTTGGGCCAGGGATGTAGCTCAGTGGTGCAGTGCCTGCCTGGCAAGCATGAGGCCTTGAGTTTGATTCACTGTGCTAAAAAGGAAAAGAAAGAAAGAAAGAAAGAAAGAAAGAAAGAAAGAAAGAAAGAAGAAAGAAAGAAGAAAGAAAGAAAGAAAGAAAGAAAAGAAAAGAAAGAAAGAAAGAAAGAAAGAAAGAAAGAAAGAAAGAAAGAAAGAAAGAGAAAGAAAGAAAGAAAGAAAGAAAGAAAGAAAGAAAGAAAGAAAGAAAGAAAGAAAGAAAGAAAGAAAAAGATAGTTTAGCAGGGTACATCAATCTGTGTTGGAGGTTGTTTTCTTCTTTTAGGACTTGAAATACTTCATTCCAAGTTCTCCTTGACTTAAGGGTTTGTGTTGTGAAATCTGTTGTGATTTTCATGGGCCTTCCTTTATTATAGCTGATTTGATTTTGTCATTGTTGTGGTTTTCTCTAACAGCTTTTAGTGTTCTGTTATTATGCTGAACATCTGGAATATTGGTTGTTTTATGGCTTGGTGTAGATCTGTTTTGGTCATGGTCAATTGGAGTGTTATATGCATCATGTATTTGTATGTTAAATCCTTTTTCTATGTTTAGGAAGATTTCTGCCATGACTTCTGTGAACATGCTTTTTATGATATTTGTTCCATCTCATGCTTTCTCATGGACTCCAATCAATCTTATGTTTATCTTTTCTGCACCATCTTGCTGCTGTTGGATTGAATTTTCATGGTCCCTTGCTATGTTTAAGAAATCTTTCTTTTCATGGTCACTATTCACCATCCTGTCTTCTAGGTCTGATATTCTGTCTTACCTTTATTCACTCAACTGCATAAGTTCTCAATGGAATTTTTAATCTCCTGGATATCTATTTGAATGTTTCATGAATTCCATTTATTTCCTATATTAGACATTCATGGTTTCCATCATTCCTATGCTCCTCTATTTTTTAAATCTACATTTACTCTAGATTCACTGGCGGGTCCTTCATATTGATCCTCATATCTTTTTTTTTTAACATGAGAGTATTAAGGACCATCCAGTGGACCCCCATTTCCTGTAATGCATTACTAGGCACAGAGAAAAGAAAGAGCAAAAGATGCAATGGCAATGCAACAGAGATCTGAGGTGATCACTTGTTCATGGAGAACAAAAGCCACTAGGCAGTCAGAACCTCAGTGTATATGGATCACATTTACATTCTGGAAAATGGTGGGAGGAATATCAGGTGACAGAGAAGGCGGTGGTGATTTTAAGCTAATGAGAATCTTTTGTTCATGAGGACAATGAGGAGAGATATCAGGTTAATGAGAAGTTTGTCCTTTCTCCCAGGTAAAACTCTTTTTTTATTACTTCTCAGTTATCAAAGAACCAGGATGTCTTCAGCTGATGGAATCTTCCTCCAGAGCATCTCAACATCTCTGGATCACTGAGGCCTCAACTGTGACCAGAGGCACATGGAGTTATGTTTTTGCATACTACAGCCAGCCTACATGGCAAGACACTAGGCTTCAGCAAGCCCTAATCATAATTTAATTATGAAATGATTTCCCCCCGAAAAATAAATAGAATGGCCCATGCATGATTTTTGTAATCCGATTTTTTGATAGCCTCATTCATGGGTTTTATTTTTTTGTTATTGTTGTTTTGCTTTGTTTCTGCTGCTATTGTTTCAAGAAGTTCAGGTGTGTGGCTTCTGATTTCCTGTTTCCTTGTCCCCTGGACTCACCCTGGGTGGGTTAGAGATCTGCAGTTGTATTTTGCTTCTGCATGTTTTGTTTTCTATTTTAATCTGTTTTCTGTGTTGATGTTTGTAGGTTGCCTATGGTGGATAGCTTTATCACTAGTATCAAGGCTTTCTTAGGAAATGTCTATTCCTCAGAAATGTCTTTTGTGTACACTTGGCTCTTGGTCTTTGTATCTGTCCCAAGATTCTGCCTTCCAAATTTATTAGAAATAAGTCGTTGCTTTCTATTTGACTCTACAACTAGTCCTCTGGTATTGGATTATGGGATGGTTATGGCCCTAAACAATCACAGTACTGTCATACAAGGGAGTACAATTGATTACAACAGGTTTGACACCCTGGCTAAAGTAGTAAAATTATCAATAACATTCATACTGACAAACTGTGGTAACTGTTAACTTGGTACTTTTAGCTATACAAGCAAAATATAACAAAAATCTAACATAAACCAGGAGCTTATATGCAATGTGTTTCCCTTTAGTTGAGTGACTTTACCCTCTAGTAGGGGGGGATTGAAAAGAATAGGGAACAAAACAAAAAAGAAATATAGTAGAAGCGAGGCTGGAGGACAGAGGCTGATTACCAGGCTGTGGGAGACTGAGGAAGAGACAGAGAATGCGGAAGAGAAGGAGAAAGCAAAGACTGTCAAAGCATGTTAGGAAGACTGGAGATAATGTTCACACACTTGAAAATATCAAAAAATAAAGAATGTTGAAGGAAGAGAGAGCAGAAGTGAGTAAAACAAACTATGAAAGTAAAAACCTTTAACAAAAGAAAAATAACCAGATGGAAAAAGAAACAAAGAAAAACAATTGTTCCAGAGGTGTCCAAATTTCTGTGGCATTGTCAATAAGAGCCCAGACAGGTGCTGAGTGACCCCACCAAGTCTGCAATAGGGTTAGTGCTGGGTGTGGGGTTGATCTTGGCCAACAGGTGTGGGGGCTGGGGCCAGTCTTCAGTCATTAACCTCCATGTGTCCGCTGGTCGCCCATCCACTCTTCACCTGGTTTGTCTTTTTATTTAAAAGAGAATAAAACAAAAGGGGGCAGTACAGAGCAGATCAGAAGAGGACAACATAGGCAACACAGTACTTTACATTAAGTCAACTGGACATCAACAGTATCTAACACCATATCTCTTACTCTGTTATAGTTGAGCATAGTTTCAATTACAATAATATCAAACATAACACAATAGTATAAAGCCATGCATATAGTGAAAGAATTCCAGGGCTTTCTGAATCGAATAACAGAAAATGATCAATGGGTATTATAATATCTCATTTTTGATAAAAAAGAAAAAAATTTGTTTGAACTATCACACATATTCAAATTCCAATGAGACAC